>OAMR01000180.1:571936-595895 GCA_900205405.1 Echinochloa crus-galli
AAGCGGAGTATACACAATTATTTGGTTGTGAGATGGGAGACTACCCCTTCCGATATTTAGGAATACCGATGCATTATAGGAAAATAAGTAACAAAGACTGGAAAGTTATAGAGGAAAAATTGAAAAAAAATTGAGTTCATGGAAGGGCAAACACTTGTCTTTTGGAGGTCGCCTGGTCCTGATAAACTCAGTACTTAGCAGTCTTGCTCTATTTATGCTTTCCTTTTTCGAAATACCGAGAGAGGTGCTAAAAAAATTAGACTACTATAGATCTAGATTTTTTTGGCAAGGAGATGGCCATAAGAAGAAATATAGACTAGCTAAATGGTCCATGCTTTGCAGAACGAAAGACCAAGGTGGTCTAGGCATAGTGGATTTGGATACCCAAAATAGATGTCTTTTGAGTAAATGGCTTTACAAATTGATCAATGAGAATGGGTTATGGCAGCAAGTCTTGCGAAATAAATATTTGAGTGAGAAAACCATCACACAAGTCAGTAGAAGACCTAGGGATTCCCAATTTTGGTCAGGCTTGATGAATGTCAAAGATCAATTTTTAGAGTTGGGAAAGTTTAGTTTACAGGATGGCAATCAAGTCCGGTTTTGGGAGGACAAATGGCTAGGTGCTACTGCTTTAATGAATCAATATCCCATACTATATAATATAGTAAGAAAGAAACATATAATAGTTTCTGAGGTGTTAGATTCTGTTCCCTTAAGCCTTTCTTTCAGGCGATCTTTGATAGGTCAAAAATTAATTGCATGGAATGAACTTGTTCATAGAGTATCAAATATACATTTAACGAATGAACCGGATGTTTTTATTTGGTCTTTAGTGCAACATGGTCTTTTTACGGTTCAATCAATGTATAATTATACTCTTAATCGAACAATGATGCCTCAAAATAACTTCTTGTGGAAATTAAAGTTGCCTTTAAAGATAAAATTTTTTCTCTGGTTCCTTAAGAAGGGAGTAACGCTTACTAAGGATAATCTAATTAAAAGGAATTGGAAAGGAGACGAAAAATGTTGTTTCTGTGGTTGTAAAGAAACTATAAAACATCTCTTTTTGACTGTTTTATTGCTAGATTCATATGGAGAATAGTGGAAATAACCATTGGTTTGAAACCACCACAGAATACACATCATATGTTTGGTATGTGGTTAAATGGTTTTGATAAGATGGCAAAAGGAAAATTTCTGGTAGTAGCAGGCGCCATGTGTTGGGTCATATGGTTAAGCCGAAATGATATAGTCTTTGATAAATCATGTTTGTATTCTCCTTTGCAGGTCCTTTTCAGGGGTACTCACTGGATACGGTCATGGGCCCTCCTCCAGAAGGAGGAAAAAAGAAGCTCCATAAGAACGGCGTGTCGCCAATTGGAGACCTTATCCATGGAAATCTTCAGCAGGCATGTGTGGAGATTTAGCAATAGATTAAGCTTTTAGAGCGGTTGTTTGCTTATTCTTCATTTGTTTATGCTAGTTTTCATGCTGTGCCATGTGTGCTATGAGGAGACGGAGTCTCGGATATAGTATAGTAAGAACTTGTAATAATTTTCAGGCCTTATGCATTGGTTTGCAGCAGCCGGGATACTTTCATTTACTTAATGAAAACTTCCCTTTATCTAAAAAAGATAAAATGGACAATTATCCTCAATTATTCTACCCATAAACAAATGAGTAATCCATACCCAAGACAGGCTAGCTAAACGAAGGGATAGCGGCTAAATAGTACACGAGAACAAATAACTGACTTAGCTGAAGGTTTGAAACCTTGATCAATTGTCTATTTAGTTTTTCGATATGGTTTGTTATATTATAATCATCTGTATAAAAAAATGCAAATCTAGTTTTGTTCCAAACTATTTAGACTTGACCAATTGTATAAAGAAGACAATCAATATATATATGGTATTAAATAATTATCATTAAACTCATCGTGGAATATTTTTTCAGAGTATACCAATTTAGTTGTATGAATGCTGACACTATTCTCTTTAAAATTTGGTCAACTTAAGATAGTGGTGCCAACTAAATTTTCAAACTATTTCAATTTATTGATGCTCCAACAATTCTTAAACGAATTAAAATTGTAAAGTTTTTAAAAAAATTAATAACGAATGCGTGTTAGGATTCATGGTAGACTGGAAGTATAATTTTAATTGAATTCATCGGGGCGTGATGTAGATCATCTGTCGTACACTGATGGAAAAAATCAAATCAGTGCCTGGCTGGCCAGCACTAACGTGTAAGTTAGTTAGTACCGGCTGGGGTGACCGATACTGAATGGTGCCATTTACCGACCGGTACTAAATGGTCTCGCACAAAAAAAAAAGAAAAAAGATTTTGGACCGTCCGGAGGCTCGCACGTTGCGTAAGTCACACGATTATTTCACGCGTAAATGCACGTGCACGGCCACGAAGATTCGAACCCATGATCTCTAGCCTCGCACGTTGCTTCCTTACCATCCCACCTATGCACCAGATGTGATTGAGTGGAGTTGCTTTTCTTTTGATGTAACCCGTGGATGACACGTTAGTACCGACTGGTAACAAGAGCCGGTACTAAATGTCACACTTTAGCACCGGCTCGTGTTACCAGCCAGTACTAACGTATCGTCTACTTTAGTACTAGCCGGTAACACTAGCCGGTACTAAAATGTCACTTTTAGTCGGTACTGAAGTGTCTTAGTACCGGTTCTTTTCACGTCTGATACTAAATGCCGTAGACGAATGTGACTTTTTCCAGTAGTGGTACTCAAATAATTAGGAGAATTTAAGATCATCTAGGCAACGTTGATTGTTTTTCAAATAGCCAAAATTTAAGATTTTAGAGTGAGTCCCACGTTAAAATAGAGCCTTCCAGCCTGTTACTTTGTCTCTCAAGCCACGTGCCGGACACGCTTGTGCTTGAAGTCTAGCAGCTAGCAAAGTCCGGTGAAAGCCCTACAGAGATCGGCGTGTGCTATTTTTCCTTGAAGACGTGGCCCAACGTTCTTTTGAGACCGCAACGCAGTTTAGGTCACAAAGATTCAGCTAAAAAAATGGAGTAACAAATCCTATACAAGAAAAATAGAGTTATTCTTAATTTAATTTATTGTCTCCCATGTTGCTCTCTGTCATCGCGCTCAAATATGTTCTCGTACCATACGCTCGCCAAACTCTCCATCATTGTTGAGTTAAATTTTCTTTATGAATGTAACTATAATAATAATATAGACGTCATGTGAGTAGACCATCTAATAACCACACAACACGAGATTGCCAGTTTGCCATCTTCCGAGAAATCTTATACACCATTATAAGAAAAATGTTAATAGATAAAGATTTGTCTTTACGACTATACATGTCCGTACAGCCCGTGGCACTAAGGCCCATCCGAAGCACGACTATTTTAGCCCAGCCCAAGCATGGCCCAGCACAGCTAGCTCCGTGCCCATGCTGGCCCGGCCTCTCAACCGTTCCCGGGCGTGGGCCGTCACCCCAGCCCACGGGCTGGCACGGCCCGGCACAGAGTGAGTAGGCCGGCCCGGTGGCGGCCCATTAAACCTCCAACCCCAACCCTAGCCACCCAACAACCAACAGCTAAAAGGTCAACATCCTTCCGCAACCCAACATGTAACATGACAACATCACCGGTCACCATCCTTCCCTCCCACTTCTACCGGCTAATGCACCCCCTTCCCTCCCCATCTCCTCCCTCCCGACTCTCTCTCTCTCGTTCTCTCCGGACGGTGCTGCCCGCCCCTACCTCCGACATTGCTACCTGTCCATCCCTCCTCCTCCATCGCCGTTGTCGTTCCTCTCCTCCCTCCCAACGCGTGCCCATCTCCCGGCGCCGCCGCGCGCCCTTCCCTGGTGCCGCTACCTTCCCATCCCCCGGCGGTCCTTGCCTTCGTCTCGACCCCCATATATCCAGCGAGGGCGCGAGACTCAGCCGCTCCTCCTCTCCTTCGTCTTCATGCTTCCTCCCCATCCCCATACAGATATTTGACGGCAGCGGCCAGCGGGGCGGGGCTGGTGGGCGGTGGCGCTGGGGGCTGGCCACGGGGAGCCGCGACGGTGGTGCTGGCCGCATGCCGCTGGAGGACTTGCGGCCGCGGGGCTGCCTTTGTGGGCCGTGGGTGGCCCGGCCAGTGACATAGTGTCGGGTTATGTCAGGCCAGGCCATCACGAAAGGAGCTCGCAGGCCCGGGCTTGGGCCGTCCGCTCAGCTTGTGGGCTGGCACAGCCCGACATGATGGGGCATTGGGCCAGGCCCGGCACGGTGAAGGGCGGGCCAGGATGGGCCCATGCCAGGGCCGGGCCAAGCGGCCCGTTTGGACACCTATAGCGGTGTTGCATCCGTTATGATGGGACCTACAAAACAAGACCCACTTTGGATATATTTTGATGTCATTTTGATTTGTCTATCAACTTTTGTGTAATGGTTTAACAATTTATATGATATCTCATATCAATTTATGTATATGTAGATGTCAATCTATATTTATCAACTTGTGCATAGATAATATCAATAGATGTGTGTTTGATGCCATATCAACTTACATGGATTCTATGTAGGTGTGCAAACAAAGTCAACTTATGCATGGTAGTTGTGTTAACTTGTATACATTAGTATTGTCAACTTATGTATATGTTGTGTACCAACTTATGAGTATGTCAAGTGACGACTTATATATAGATTATGTGTTGACTTTTGTATAGAGACAATATGTCAATTTTTATTTTATGTCTAATACATACTTATATAAAGAGTTTCTATCAACTTATGTTGTATGAAAAGTAACTTTGAAATAGTTTGATGTGAATTTTATAGTATTCATCCCTAAAAATTTAACATTTAAATGGATATAAACTAGATAGATTATATAAGTCAACTAGTATACACAATATAATGCAATTCTATCCTTTGTACCCAAAATTAGTTTAAATGAAAAAAATTCTCACATACTGCTGCAATAAAAAATCTTCTATCATCCGTACTATTTTTCTCTTTTAACAACCAAAACTCAACTTGCCATATAGGTTGTGGCGCATGTTAGCAAACAGGCTCGGAAACAAAACCATAATAGCTCAGGTGGGCCAAGCCGCGTGCTCTAGCACTCCAAATAGAAAACCAAAATGACCATATGGGCGGGGCCACTCACGCGTAGGTCGCGTGCTCCACGAGGAGCAGGAATGGTAGCATGTTAGACTTAAGGAAAAAAATCCATATTGCCTCCCTCATTTGTCATGAAAATCTAGTTTTGGTCCCCCAAGAATGAAACCAAGTAACTGACCTCTCTCAACTTTTAAAACCCGACCACCTTTCCTCCCTCCCTGGTTTTGACCCCTGTTTCATCCATATGGCTTTCATATTGGATGCTAACAAGTGGGCTCATGGTGAGTCAGCTCATGGAAGAAAAAAAGTATGGATCTAGCCAGCGTCCTTTCCCAAATCTCCCTTCCTCTTGAAACCCTAGTGCTGACTGCATCAGCGACTCAACGCTCCCGTGCGTAGCCACTGCTCATGATTCTCCATTGTTTATGAGCTCAATGAGGAGCGGGATTTGGTGTGCTTGTTTCGAAGTAATCAAACAGCTACATAGAGAGGTTTTCAAATGCTCGAGAACCACTTTATAGCTAGTGAAGTCGATTGGTTTCTTGTTAGGTTTCTTAATTTCGTTTGATCGAAATTGATTTCTGATTTGAAGGCTTTTTATTCAAATCTGGGTCTGATCTTGCTCTCAATCGGGCAAATCCTGCTTTAAATCGAGCGCTGGGTTTCGTGTTGGAGAGAGGATTGGAGACCAGATCCACAAGAATGGGTTGATTCGAGTCTTTTCTTCGTGAGCTGATTTAGCATAGGGCCCACCAAGCAGCATCCGGCATGATAGTAAAAAAGGATAAAAAATAGGGTCAAAACCGGGGGGAGAGAGGAAAGTTGACATGGTTTAAGAGTTGGGGGAGGTTAGCTGCCTGATTTCATATTTTGGGGCTCAAAATCAGACTTTGGTGATAGATGAGGGAGGCAATATGGATTTTTTCCTAGACTTAACGGAATAAAAAGTTGCTGCAAGTAGCTGGTGTTGGACCGATGTGGTAGCTTTGCATGTATGTACCGATGTGGTAGCTTTGCTTCTCTATGACATCTGCATAAATGGGCTGGTAGCTTCATCTTTCATGATATCCAAAACTAAAATAGGCCGTTTTAGCCAGGCCGATGGACAAGCATGTAAGAGGCTGCAGCTGCTGCTGATACAGAAATTCCGTCATCCACGCACACCTGTGCGGCCTGCTGATTCGGCTAGCTGCGTGCTTGTTGCGTTGAGCTGCTGGCCTGGCCACACTGCTGTGATTCCGCGCGCACGCGTGCCGCTTCTGGGCCACATGCCGCGCTCGCGGGCTGGCTGGATACTGGGCCGCATGGGCAGGAACTAGCTGCTGCAGCTGAAAGCCGGTGGCCTGTTCGGCCTACTTGGCCACGCACGCCTGGCATGCGTGAAGCGGTCGCCGGCCCGGTAGAGATAAAAAGGAGTGTGGTTTGGAAAAAGTCCAATTTACCTCCTGGACAATGAGCCAAGTTTACGTTTTCACCCTAAACTCAAAAAGCGTCCGAACAGACTCTAGACTCACAAAATCAGACACATAACCTCCCTCATCTAAAACAAATCCGGTATTATCCTACATGGCACTAAGTCAACCGTCCACGTGACGCCATGTCAGTTTTAAGGGAGGTAACTTGGACTTTGCATGATAGTTAGAGGGTCAAATAGACTTTATAAAAAATATTTTTAAATATATATATACATACAATTAAAAATCCTCAAATCTATTTTAATTTTAGAAGATTTATAGAAAATTTATTTTAGATCAAAAAATCATGAAACTAGTTTTATATTTTTTTTCTAAAATCATGTTCTCCCTTGTAGTATCTAATTTAAATATTAGATCTTTATCGAAATAAACCTTTTAAAAGTAACTTTTTTCTTAGAAAAGATATACAATTAAAATCACAAATTTTTGTCTAAATTTATTTTTTAAAATCATGCTCTATCTTTTAGCTCCTAATTTGTAGTTATTTAATCTTTATTGTCTCTTTTTATGGTTATTTGCTAGTAGGTACCCTTGTTATCTTGTATAATTTTCTAAACTTTTATGTAATTCTTGTATAATTTTCTAAACTTTTATGTAATAAAATCTGTACAATTATACATCCTGAGTCTCATTTGAATATAGAAAATTACTTTCATATTTTTATATGAATCTTCTAAGATTGAACTAGATTTTAGGCTTTTTATTGCATGTATTTATTATGAAAATACATTTTAAAAGCAACTTTTTATAAAGTCTATTTGACCACTCGAACTATCATGTAAAGTCTAATTTACCTCCTCAAAGCTGACGCGGCGTCATGTAGGACGGTTGACTTGGCGCCACGTAGGACAAAACCGGACTTGTTTTAAACGAGGGAGGTCACGTGTCCAGTTTTGAGAGTCCAGGGAGTCTGTTCGGACGGTTTTCGAGTTCAGGGTGGAAACACAAACTCGACCGAATGTCCAGGGAGGTAAATAGAACTTTTTCCGTGTGGTTTTGTCCGCGGCCCATCCAATCCATTGATTTTGCCTCTCTTTACGATGTGAACGTGAATTATTCACAACGGTGCACGCATTATTTTAATCATTTATGGTCTTAGAGGATGGTGAATGGATATTTAGGCCATTGTCAAGGTGGTGGAGATCCATGGAAGCGGTTCTCTCCTCCCTCGTTTCTTCCATATTTTCTCCCCAAACTCTCTCAATGTGCAGCCGCGCATGGCAAGAGGCTTAAAATTGGGGAAGACAATGGTATTGGTTGACGCTCGGACTTATGAAAAGAAGACGACAACGTCGGATAAGGGCAAAACACCTTTTTTTTAACATCAGTTTTAGGTGAAAATGGTTATTTTATCTGGTACAATGTGACATAACATGAAGTTCAATATGCTAAAGTTTAGCTCTTTAGATTCACTAGCTAAACTTTAGCCGTTACGAATTCAAAACTCTAACTAATAAAAGAGCACCTAATTGCCTCCCAGCTAACTGGAGCAACTATTCCTTTAGCTGGTCGAGTACAGTTAAACTCAGCTAAAACATGTTTGAAGACCAAAATACCCCCACCAATCCAATAAAAAAGGAGAACCCCAATAAACATTACAATTAATAAGGGATAACTTGTACCTCCACCATAGGCAATTAGGTAAAAGATCCAAACACCCCGTTAAACTTTAGCTAGCTAAATAAACCACCACAAATTAGACTATCTCCAACAGAGGTCCTATAAGGAGACCCAAACCCAAAATGAGTCTCTGATAAGACTGTTTCAGGCTCCAACAGATGACCTATGCCCAAACCCAAAATGGGTTTTCAAGAGAGAGAGAAGACCTAGATTTGAGTATCCTCTCTCCTGAAGACCCATTCGCAGAAAGAGTTCTCTTTTGTGTCTTATTGTTGGAGAAGACCAAAAATGAGTATGAAACTCTTTAACTGTAGCGCTATGCAAATGCGAAATGGGTCTTGTATTTTGGGTATCATTGTTGGAGATAGTCTTAGCTAGATGGTTTTTGGTTGGGGTGGATCCAAACATGACATAAATCATAGAATATATTGTATTTTCGATACAATATGGAAACCGGTAAAATGTGTAGAATAATCCAGTGAAAACGGGTGGGGTTTGTTGATTATTCTTTTAGATCCTTTATTTAATGGTATTTGCATTCTTTTCAGTTCCCCAGCCTCACATTTAGCGCACAACTACATACATTGGCACATAGGCATGTGCCCTCTTTCCCTGCCCTTCCTCCACCATGCACATGCAAACCCTAGCTGCCCATCCTCCACTCATAGAATCCTTACTTAGCCACCCACCTACACCACACATTCGTCCACTTTGTGTCTCAACCATCGCCATCCACCGCCCTGCTCCTACGCTCTCCATCATCCATTTATTAACAATGTTCTATTGTATATATTAGTATTTTTGTTTTATCATCATCTCGTCATCGTCATTGTTGTTGCGAAGAGTCTTAGGCCCCTCAAATCTGATCACGATGAGGCTTGAGTCTGGTATGCACTCTATCGAGTATGTGTCAAACATTTAGTTGCTCACAATTAAAATTTCTCTATATATGTGCAGCTGAGTTGGTAATGGAAACCTACTGAGTGCTAGTGACCAAAGGTATCTCCAGTTATGTCTGCACTACCACATATTTGTTTCGTAGGTCCGATTAAAATGCATCTGTAGGGGCAGTTCCAGAAGCGGCACGAACGGTGTGAGTGTGCGCGGTAGCAGATGCGGTGGAGGCCCAACGTTGCACTGTGCGGTATGTTGAGCAGGAGTGGAGCGAGAGCACAGCATGGGGCGCGGCTGGCGACAATGCGGCAGGATGTGGGCGGTGCGACGCTGGGGCAAGTGGCAGCAGGGACCGAAAAAATGTGTTTTTGATGGAGCTGCTCCTGATATGGTTGGCGCGCTAATCATATCCAGTGAAGAGTGAAAGTTATGGTCGTTGGCAGGGGCTTGAGGAATTTCCCTCTTGACTGCCCCCACTTCACAGGAGCAGTTCCTGGTTTTAGTTTAGGGTCATCCTTTATTAGACATGGGTGCGTGTGTATCTTGAGGCTTGGGTGTGTTGGCGTGTGTTTAGGTAGGTTTTGTGTGTGTGGTTTGTGTTTTGTTTATTTTGTGTTGTTTGGGACCTCTTCCATTTTTGTTCTTCTTGATACAATGATGCGCAACTCTCTTGCGTTTTTCAAGATTTGTTTTCCTCACTCTCCTTATAAGAGCATGGCTATTGGCTAAATCCTATTGTCATGTCATATAGAGGTGATAATATAGCCGGTTCATATAATTGGTTAGCTAACTCCCAAGGATGGGAGATTGATGTTTCAAAAAAAATATAATTGGTTAGCTGTTAGGTTGGCTACTAGAATGGTTGAATTAATGGTTAAATAATCAATGTTTGCTTATCAATTAGCTGATGGGCCAAAAAGTATCAACTTCCATATAGTTTTCAGTGTCTCTCATCCGGGAACTCACCAACAGTCGGCCTCACACTCTCTCCTGTTCTCTCGCCTCTAGCTCGGACGTTGTTGATGTGGAGTGCCATTCCGTTGGCTGACAAAGTACCGATATACTTGCTCTAATTACCATGCTACATCAACAAATTTACTGACTTGTATAGAATTTAATACTCATAAATCTTCTTATAAAATCTTATTGAGACTAGCCATAGTTTAGCAGCCCATTGGGATTGTTGATGCGGTTAGAATTGAGATTCTTTGTCACATCATCGTCGCCGCTGTGATCTTTGCGTCGCCCATTCTCTTTTTGACGTGTAATCGTTGCCTTGTTTATGTCACGTGTTCCCATTCTGATCGTCTACTAAAGAATTTTAGTGATTGAATAATGACATGGTTCTCAACCACTAAAATCACATTAATGCTCATGAGGAACACGTGATATGCTGACTTGTTTTATGTCACATGAGGGGTACTGTGATTTTAGTGATTGAATAATGACACTGTTAATATATTGGACTAACATTGTTATTTCTATACTGTCAGTTCAAAAATAACAATACAGTTGACTCTTGTCTGAGTACCATTAAATATTATTTAGAACATACACTACTACAAAAATGGTTTGTAGGAGCGGCCTGCTTTTTTTTACGGAGGGGTGCGAAACCGATCCGTTGCTAGAGAACGAGATGAGCACTGTAGCATTCGTCCCGTGGTTAATAATACATTAGCTAAGCTGGGCTAGGGGGTCACCCGCCCCTGCTAATAGGCCACGCGCTGCACCATTTCCTGCAATGGCTGAAGGGCTCACCCGCCCCTGTAACTTTAGGGGCGGGTGAAGCGCTCGTCCAACCATACAAAAGCCCCCCCTCCCCTCTAGAAAATGGCGCGAAACACACCTTCTTCTTCCTCCAAACAGTCAGCGACGATGCGACGAGCGGGGAGGTGCTACCAAAAATTTAGGAAAAAATAGCGAAAGGAAAGGTCTCATTTTTCGTTAACTTGGAGTTGCTGGCTAAAGAAGGTAACCCTATGCTAATTCTAGCTTGTTTTCATGATTAATTTGGCTCAATTAGTTGAGATTTCTTTAGTATATCGATCATCTATGGTGGATATTAGCCATTTGGTACTTAGTTTAGCTCACTCCAGAAGTTTGGTTGCACAAAATTCACCAAAAATTTTTAGGGTTGTTACACTTGCAGTGGGGCGCTTCTTGCGGGCTGCGTCGACCACGACAAAGCTGTCGACTTCCACACCTCCAGCACGCGTACGCCGCGTACAGCCGCCTCGCTCGACCGACCACTATCTTGTACACCTCCGCCATCCACACGAACTCCTCTCCGACATGTTGTCCCGTGGCGTCCTCCCCACCGTGCACACACCCCCTCTCGGCCTCCCTAGCCACCTGCAGCGGCCGCGGTGGCCGCGCAGTAGCATCCCTCGTGTCCCTCGGCAGCACAGGCACCGCTGGCATCCCCTCTGCATCATGGAGGTACTTGTTCTCCTCCCATATCTATGACATATGTAGTAGCTCTTCTGCTTTCATGAATCATGACACCATTGGATTGGTGATTTTGGACCTGAAGTTAGCCTCCAATAATTTAGCTTCAATTTTGACTTTTTAGCCTCATTCATGAAACAAGAAATTCCATAGGTTCTTGGAGGAGAGAGAATAAGATTTCTCTATTTACTAGCGATATGTTTTTTTTTGGATTTGTAGGGGTTAAATTTATATAGTTCAGGTGCCATCATGGAGAAGCATTATTCAGTTTACCTAATTAATGTTCATATGTTTTGATTTCATCTTTCCTACACAAGTTAATCATTGCCTATTTTTTCATGTAAATTGGTTGTTTAAAAGATGGATAGATCATGGATGTACGATACACAAATGACGGGGTATTTTTTCTGTGGTGAACTGAATAAATTTATTTTTTCTGCGGAGAAGAATGCAGAGATTGAGAAGACCAAGGAAATATATTGCCCCTGTAGAACATGCAAGAACATGTGTATATTTACCGAGACAAGTACAATCAGATCACACTTGATGGTTCAAGGTTCTGATGAGGGCTATACGGTCTGGAAATACCACGGAGAGAATGAACCAACGACATCCAATGTTGATACCAATCCTATCCAACAGATCATACATGATTCCAATTTCGTAGCAATGTTGGATGCTTATGAGGACTTTGCTCCCAGCGATAATGATGGCAGTGATGGTCAATATGGTCATCGTGTTGGTGGCAGCAGTGGTGTTGGTGGTGATGATGCCAGTGATGATGAAAGTAGTGGCGATGAATTGGATTATAGCGATTTTCTAGCCCAGCTATTGCGTCACACCAAATTTGAATTGTTATGTGGTAGTGCAAAAGGTTTGGAGAATTTCTAGACAGTGAAAAAGGCAGCAAAAGAAAATGTGTATGATCGATCAAAGGGGTGTCCAAAACACTGGACTGTGCTTCGTTTCATTCTGGAACTGTTGATTCTAAAGGCTAAATACAGTTGGTCTGATGCTAGTTTTAATGATCTCCTACGTATCTTGGCATGGTTGCTTCCTAAGCCTAATAGAGTGCCCGCCAACACTTATCGAGCAAAGAAGCTTATCAATCCATTCACAATGGGTGTGGAAAGAATACACGCTTGTCCAAACCATTGTATCTTGTATAGGGGGGATGCATTCAAGAACTTGGAGAAATGCCAGTATGTGAAGCGAGCCGCAACAAAAACAATGCTAGTTATTGTGGCAACGATGAGAAATGTCCCACAAGTGGAAACAAGAGGAAGACAAAGGGTGGTAGGAAAGATGTTCCCCCTCCTGAAGAAGTAGACACATCTTTAGGCATTAATGACAAACAGAGAAGAATTCCAGCCATGGTCATATGGTACCTCCCAGTTGCCGGCCGCCTAAGGCGTTTCTTCTCCAACCCAGAGGATGCTGAATTGATGCGTTGGTGGGATTCTGAAAAGCGAAAGAAGGGGGATGGAAAGCTTAGGCATCCAACAGATGCTTGCCCAAAACTTTCCGTTTTCCGCCAGGAGCAATGAAATCCGCAAAGCATTACACTTTGAAGCAACTTGGTGATGTCTTCCGCAGGTGGAAGTTTGAGTTGAATACAGATTATGTGAAGAAGGGAAAAACAGCCTTCCTCAAGTACGGGCATAGCCATGTGGGACTTGTTTGTAAGGCAGAAGACTTATGGGAAGGCAATAGCACCGAGCATGAAGAATTCAGAGCTTGCAAAGAAAAACATACACAAAGTTCGCCTCGGGCCTACTGGTTACCAAGGGAAGAAGGACGAGTGGTGGCTGGAAAGGGAGGCAGCAATAGCTGCAGGTGAACCGGACCCTTGGCAAGGCTTGGATGAGCGTGGCTATAATTGGCTTAAAGCAAGGAAGCCGAAGGTAGGAGAGGGTAGAGTAAAATTTCCTTAATCTGAGACCGATGTAGTGGCAGAAAAGAGGGAAAGTTTGTTGCAAAAAGGGACAAGGATATTGTAACGCCCGCATTTTTACCCCAGCTAAATCACCGTATAAATCACGCGTCAAAAATCTGTTCTCAAAATATTTTTCCCGAGCTCCCGAATCTCCGTTCGTCACCCAAATCTTTTCTCCTCGTTTTCACTCCACCATCCTTTCCAGGGTCGGTCGCCGGCCGACCACCGCCGGAGATCCCGCCTCAGATACCCTCTTTTCCCCTTTTCTTTTTCTCCTTTCTTTTCCTTCACTCCTTTTCTTTTCTCTGTTCCCTTCTTCTCTTCCTTCCCTTTCCGCCGACGCCACTCCTCCCCAGCACCACACGCGTCGCCCCTACCTCCTTCCCGTCGCTGTGCGTCTGTCCCTCCCCGCACTGCCCCACGTGACCTCCGCGCTCGCCGTCGCCACGCCCCCCTACACCTCCGCGCCGTGAGCGCACACCCGCCGCTGCACCGCCACACTCAATGCGCAAGCGCGTCCTGCCTCGCACAGCGCTCCAGCCCGACACAGCCGCCCGTCGCACCTCTCGCCGGCTCGACCGTCGCCTTGGCGCCTGATGGGCCTGCGCCACCGCCCCCGAGCCTATGCACATGCTATGTGTGCCCACAACGCACGCTGTCACGCTGCCGCGCGACCCGCCGCGCTCTGGACCTACACGCGCCACTCGCCGCTGACCGCGACGCACCGGCCGCCGCGCGCTCCGCCGCTGCTCGTCGTGCATGCATTCACAACCGCATCCTGCCGCCCGCTTGGCGACAAGCATAGCGCCTCCCACTGTTCCCCCACAGCGCCGCCCTCGCCGCTGCGCCGTCCGGTCGGCCGGCCGCGATTCCCGGCCGCCATTAACTCCGCCCGCCGAACCCCGCTCCGTCGGCCACCGCCTCTAGCTCCCTCTCCGGCCTATAAAGCGGGCATCCGAGCACCCCCTCCCTACCATGAAGCCCCCCAGCCATCTCCCGCACTTCCCCACCTACCACAGCACTGCCGTCGCTACCATCACCGCCGCCGCAAGCGCTCCTTCGTGGGCAGCTCTCTCTGCTCTGTCTCCGCCCAAGGTGAGCACCTGGGTGGACTCCCCTCGTCGCCCTCTTCCTTTTCCCCCTCTTCCCGGCCGCTCCCAAGCCCCGGAGCGCCAGCGAGCCTATCGCCGCCGGCCACCTCCCCTGCCGCCTCCTATCCTCTGTTCTGTTTGCGAGGGAGTAGGCCATTTAGCGAAAAACCCCCTGGACTCCTCCCATCTCTATCCCGCCGTCCAACCACCCCTGTTCCCTTCTCTCGGTTTAATCCACCTGAGGCCCTGCCTTTTGTTGTTATTGCAGATAAGCCCTTAGACCTTTAAACCCACCCATTTAACCTCTTTTTATTATTCTTTTTCCACTAAAAACCCTGCTAACCTTAATATTCACAAGTAGGCCTTCTAAGACACTAGAACAAATACACTTAAGCCCTAGACCTCTACAGATGGACCCCGGGACTTTCGGTGACTTTTCAAACAAGTGCTCTCCTACGTTAATCAGCCTAACGATGCGTCATTTTATGCGCCGTTTTTAATCGGAATGACCCCAAATTTCACCACCCACCTTTCCACTACATCTTCCCCCAAACCATACGTTGCATTCCTAAATGAGACCTCGTCTTCCTCGCCCTCCATTTAATCTTCGTTCTTCCCCTCCGCGAGCTCGGCAATTAAAACTTTTATTGTTTTTCTCTTTTCTTTTAATTATTGTGTGTGCTTGTTGTGCGCCGTAGATCATGTTGAGGAAGAGCCCGAAGGAGAGCAGTGCTATGAGCAAGAGCCCGAAGGTCAGTGCCCCGAGCAGGAGTTTCCGGAAGGCTTTGAGAACGGCAAGTTCAATCTTACCCTTTGATGCATATTTATCCCAGTTTTATAAATGCAACCCACTGGCCTGTTTTATAAAACTTGCATGCTTGTTGCTAAACCACTTCTGTACGAGCCGTTCCTTGTTTGCTACAGATATTCCATGATAACCTATATTAATTTCCGAATATTTTAGTTGGGAGTTAATCATTGCTAATGCCACTTAGGACGCATTTACCTTTGATAAATAAATACTACCCATTGATTATTCGGTAAAATATTCGAGTATGTGCTTTAAAAGAAATAGGGTTTAAATGTTAAAAATGATTATTATTAGGGGATAAGCTGGACGGTGTTTCCTATGTGAAATACCAAGGTGAGCTCGTGCCTTTGTGGCTGAGCATGGTGGGAGAAGTCCGACTTGTCATTAGAAGGATGAGTTGATGTGTCATCTTGCCTAATCCAAATATCAGTACCTCCACTCGACCGTTGTATGTGGCAACGGCTTGGCATAAATCCCACTAGTTGAACTGGTAGTTATCGGATGTGATGGTGAGCAATGGAGGACCCTAGAGACGGGTATATGTTCTTGGTGAGTTATACCCTGGGTAAAACCTCGTGGGTAGGTTGTTGACCCCCCTGGTTGCTCTGTGGTGACTTGTCAGTTTAGCTAAGGTGGGTAATGGCATCGATAGGATCTGCACTGACACTAATGTGTTCAAGTTGTGGTACCCTACTTGTAGTTGTGTACACCTCTGCAGAGTTGAAACCTATCCGGATAGCCCTGTCCATGGTATTGGATGAGTTACGACATGGTCACTTCACAAGTCCTTTATTTCTGGTTTTGGTTTTGGTTATGAGAAGTGTTCTGCTGTGTGAGTTGCTTTGGAACTGTTGGTAGTGTCTACGTCGGACGGGGAGTCCGGTAGCACTGAGTTGAGATTTACAATTTACTCTATTTATGATGCTTTTATCACTAGACTTGCTTTGCATAACTTTTATAAAATGAACCCTTGCATATGGCATTTCCGCAAATAAACCAATAGCCCATCCTTGATTATTATCCTTCATGCTTTCTGTTGTAACCCTCCGTGGGTATGGTTGGACTTGCTGAGTACGTATGTACTCACCCTTGCTTGTTTTACAGAAAAGGACCCGGACTTCGTTCCCGAAGACGTCGAGTAGGAGTTTCGTTCTGCACCCAACCTTGCCTGTGTGTTAGGGCCGTTCGCTTGAAGAACCGCATGGCGCAACTCTCTGATGATGCCATGATTAGTTGTACCATTTGGTTTCTAGTTTTTATCCTCACGCTAGTGGCACGTGTGTGCCCACTACCGCGCAGGTTTGTTCGGTAATGGACCATCTGTTGTAATAAATGTGAATCAGCCACCTGGGACTGATGTTTGTATCACATTTAAGTCTTCTCATTTGAGGGTACGCTTCAAGTGGTATCAGAGCCGATAGGTTGGTCGTAGGACGTGACCCTAGGATCGAGACCTTTTCCCTCAGTCTTTGTAGTCACACTTTTCCTGGTTTTAGCCTTCCCCACACAAGCACTCACCGATGGTTTTGCCCTGTCCAGATGACTGACGATGGATGGAGTGAGGGGATCTGCCCCGCAGATCCTGGCCTCCCTAAGTTGTTGCTACTCAGCTTGGAGCGCATCGGAGTCACGAACCCACCTGAGTACTCCTACCGAGTGTACGACTCCCGAGGCACCAGTCGGTGTGAGATGATGATCTTCGTGGGAAAAAGCACACTTTACCCTGGTTCGTTAGGACCACTGGCTTTGGCTTACCAGATACCTACCATAAGGCCGCCAGAAAAGCCCTGATATGCTTGCGCGTGCTCTACAACCGACATCTCCAAGGGACACCTATGGGATTCTTTCCGCCCACTAGAGGACGAGGACGCGCATGGATTGCATGGATGAGGAGTCTTGGAAGGGACGAGGAACTGGAAGATACTGTCTCCCATCTAGCTATCTACCTCAACGGATTGGACCGGTTGTACCGCGATAAGGCGGTTCAGCTGAAGCACCAAGTCCGTAGGGTAGAAAATGCGGAACAAGAAATGGAGAAACAGCGGATAAGAGCCAGACGAGCCGAGAGCTCCCTAGCTGCCCTCCAAGCCAAATGGCAAGACTACGCCGAAGAGATAGAGCAGATCGAGGCCCACCGAAGGAAAGTTGGGTTACTGGAAGGAGAACCTGAAGAGACCCACCGAGACATGGGCACCCAGACTGAATAAGAGCCTTATCTCCCCCCAAGAAGCGCCTTAATTGGATCATTAAGAGGGCCCCTAGGAGTGAGGAGTAGCATGTGTAGGCAGGAGTTGTTGTCTGAATAAAAATGTACCCATCCATGATGAATTAATAAAACCATCACCCACCATTATGCTTATTATCCTTGCATTTGGCCTGCCGTATCTTTGTTTTCAGATGGCTGTGGAAGGATGGACCCAGGGCTCTTGCCTCGCCACACCTGGTTTTCCCAGCCTTTTGATCTACTCCCTGGCGCGGCTCGGTGTGACTGAGCGCCCAAGGTACTACAACAGGGAGTACGAGCACCATGGCACCCTTCGCTGTAGGGTGGTCATCGCCGTTTCCATAAGCGACCGCCACCCCCGCAATTGAACCATGGTGAGTAACCGCCACAGGGTTCAGGCACCATGACACCTACACCCTGGCCATCAGGAAGGTGCTCCGCTATCTGTGCCGGATTTATGAAGAACACCTCGTCCCCACGCCAATGAGATTCTTTCCCCCGATCGTCCGGACTCCGGTCTTGCGGGCCCGGATAAGAAACCTGGAACAACGCCGTCAAGAGGAAGGACCTTTGTACCAAGTGGTCACCTACCTCTCCGCCTTGGATCAACTCCTTGACGCGCAGGCCAACTTCCTGAGTGAATAGATCAACCGGGCCAAGCAAGCCGAATGCGCGGTACGGATGCATCAAATCCAGGTGGCCCAAGCGGAGGCCAGAGCCGCAGCAGCCATCAGCCGCGAAGCCCTTGCCCAGGAAAGTCTCAGGCAGGCCCAGGACCAGCGTATGCAAGACTGGACTAGGAGTGGAACACCCATCCCTGCCATAGGAGAAACCCAAGTCCTGCTGGGAACACCCGTCATCGTGTGGGGACCTCTTTGGGACCCCGCAAGCCCCACCCGGAAGCCCCGCAGGATCGAAGGAAGCCGCAGAAGGAGAAGCGGCCGAGCAGCCCCCAGAAAATGAAAACGTCAAAGATGACGAGCTGCTCAACCCACAGGAGGCACACCCCGCCCCAGAAGAAGGCTCGTCCCACGAGTAGAAGCCCTGAAGCCATCAAGCTGAAGCCCTAGGCCCCGTTTAGCGTTGTACCCTTCCGTGTTGTACCCTTGTGATCGGTCGTTGTACCCCGCGTGTTGTACCCCCCCGGTTGTTGGAGTAAAGCCGCTTGTGATTGTCTGCTTGCTTGATTGTTGAGTGTTTTGGCAGGGTGAACCTTGCCTTTTTGGAAATTGCGATTTAAACAACTTGAACATCACCTAAGACCTCCTTTCCCCACCTCAATCTGCAGATGGTTAACACGCGCACAAGGCTCTCCCAGAACCGCACCCCTTCCAGTGGTGCAGGTCAGCAGGGAGGAGAAGGACACGGCCAAGTGGTGGAGCATACCAAGAGTAGGGAACCAGGGTGAAGAGCAGCAAATACCACCCCACCTCCACCCGGCAGCTTGGTGCAAGCAATACATAACCAGACCATTGCCATGCAAACCATGCTGGAAGCTTTCCTTCACCGCGAGACACGTCAACAGAACCTTAATGACAAGCTGTCGCACTTCTTAAGGACCAGACCACCCACCTTCAGAGGATCCAGCGACCCACTGGAGGCAGATGATTGGCTACGGGCTATTAAAAGAAAGCTCGAGTCGTTCGACTGCCAAGACCGCGACAAGGTTCTCCTGGCAACCCAACAACTCACTGGAACTACCCTAGCCTGGTGCGAAAATTACTGCAAGGCTAGTGATTATGAGACCTCCATCACCTGGAATGAGTTTGTGAGAGAGTTCCACCGTTACCATATCCCCGCAGCCACCATAAAGCGAAAGGCGGACGAATTTTGGGCACTGCAGCAAGGGACCAAGTCGGTGGAAGAGTACACCCACCAGTTAATACACCTTGCTCGCTATGCACCAGAAGAAGTGGACACAGAGGAGAAGAAGCAAGACATGTTTAAGAAAGGCTTGACCCCACAACTCAGAACCCTGCTTACCCCTCAGATCTACCCGGATTTCAACACCCTGATGAACATGGCCATCCTTACGGAGAGAGTCAAGGCAGAAGAAAGGAAGGATAATAAGCGCAAGTTCCTGGAAAACAAGAACCGCCAACAGGACCATTTCCAGAAACCAAGGAGCTCCAACTATACCGCACCAAGGACTCATGCCCCAATGTAGTACAGGACCCAGTCACAGAGAACTGGTTCCCAGACCCAAAGCACCCAGTACAAGAGCTAGAGCACCACGAAGACCGCACAGAGCAATGCCAGCCAAGTCACCAACAACGACAATAATGGTAGAGCTTGCTTCAATTGCCGTGAAACGGGGCACTACATTGCCAACTGCCCCTATGCCAAGAACAAGCCTGCTGCATCAACGTACTCCAACTCGGTGAATGGGCCTAAGCCGCCAGTCACCGGAGCAAACAGTGTTCCAGTCCGCAGCAACAACACCAACAACAACAGCAACAACCAGCAGTCCTATGGACGAGCCCGTGTCAACCACATCGATGCGCAGGAGGCTCAAGGAGCACAAGGTGTAGTACTCGGTGAGTTCCTAGTCAGCTCAGTCTTGGCAATAGTATTATTTGATTCTGGAGCATCACATTCATTTGTATCGTCAAGTTTTGTGGAAAAGAACAATGTACCTACAGTACTACTAAAAACACCCCTGGTAACCCAAACGCTTGGAGGTGACCTAAAGTGCCAACTAGTCTATTTGCGGGTAAGGGTCATTTTAAGTGGGGTAGAGTTCTTAGCTGACTTAGTAGTACTTAAGTCCAAGGGAATAAACGTGATCCTTGGAATGGACTGGTTAAGCCTACACAATGGACTCATAGGTTGTGCCGACAAAATAGTACATCTAACCAACCCAGAGGGAATACAAGTAACCTGCCACACTCGTGGAAGTGGACCAGACCCGATGGTTTTCAGTATGGATGTAAGACCTGGGAACAAAGTTTACCCTATGCAGAGTTCTCACATAACAACGGCTACCAAGCAAGCTTGGGCATGTCACCCTTCGAAGCCCTCTACGGAAGGAAGTGCAGAACGCCATTGATGTGGTTGGAAGTAAGAGAGCGTACCCTAGTGGGACCCGCGCCCATAAAAGAAGCCGAAGAAAAAGTGGCCGAAATAAGGGAAAAGCTGAAAGCAGCCCAGTCTCAACAGAAGAGTTACGCAGACAAAATGAGGCGATAACTAAGCTTTAACCACGGAGACTTTGTCTACCTCATGGTCTCACCCATCCGAGGGACCCGCAGGTTTCAAGTCCACGGGAAGTTAGCCCCTCGATACATTGAGCCATATCAGGTACTGAAGAAAGTTGGAAAAGTAGCCTACCGGTTGGAACTACCAGAAGCAATGTCAGACATACACCCAGTATTTCATGTCTCACAATTGAGGAAATGCTTGAGAGTACCCGAAGCCAAGCATGTGCCGGTAGAGACACTAGATCTACAGCCAGATCTGCGATACCAGGAAGTGCCAGTCAAAATTTTGGACACCGTCACGAAAAGGACGAGGAGCTCCGAAGTATGAATCTGTAGAGTGCATTGGAACAGACATAGAGTGGAAGAAGCTACGTGGGAACGTGAAGACGCTCTGAAGAAGGAATTTCCCCATATCTTTTTGAGTCAGCCGAATCTCGAGGACGAGATTCCTTTTAAGTGGGGTAGGTTTGTAATGCCCGTGTTTTTACCCCAGCTAAATCACCGTATAAATCACGCGCCAAAAATCTATTTTCAAAATATTTTCACCAAGCTCCTGAATCTCCGTTCGTCACCCAAATCTTTTCTCCTCGTTTTCACTCCGCCATCCTTTCCCGGGTCACCGCCCTCGGATCGGTCGCCGGCCGACCACCGCCGGAGATCCCGCCTCGGATTCCTTCTTTTCCCCTTTTCTTTTTCTCCTTTCTTTTCCTTCCCTCCTTTTCTTTTCTCTCTTCCCTTCTTCTCTTCCTTCCCTTTCCCCCGACGCCACTCCTCCCCGGCGCCACGCACGCCGCCCCTCCCTCCTTCCGTCGCTGTGCGTCTGTACCTCCCCGCATCGCCCCACGTGACCTCTGCGCTCGCCGTCGCCACACCCCCCTGCACCCCCGAGCCATGCGCGCACACCCGCCGTTGCACCGCCACACTCGCCGCGCACGCGCGTCCTGCCTCGCACAGCGTTCCAGCCCGCCACAGCCGCCCATCGCACCGCTTGTTGGCTCGCCCGTTGCCTTGGCGCATGCTGGGCCTGCGCCACCGCCCCCGAGCCCACGCACTTGCTACGCGTGCCCGAAACGCACGCTGTCACGCTGCTGCGCGACCCGCCGCGCTCTGGCCCTGCACGCGCCGCTCGCCACTGACCGCGACGCACCGGCCACCACTGCTCGTCGCGCATGCGTACACAACCGCATCCCGCCGCCTGCTTCGTGACAAGCACAATGCCTCCCACTGTTCCCCCACAGCGCCGCCCTCGCCGTTGCGCCGTCCGGTCGGCCGGCCGCGATTCCCGGCCACCATTAACTCCACCCGACGAACCCCGCTCCATCGGCCACCACATCTAGCTCCCTCTCCGGCCAATAAAACGGGCATCCGAGCAGCCCCTCCCTACCACGAAGCCCCCCAGCCATCTCCCGCACTTCCCCACCTACCACAGCACCGCCACCGTTCCCATCGCCGCCGCCGCAAGCGCCCCTCCGTGGGCAGCCCTCCCTGCTCTGTCTCCGCCCGAGGTACGCACCTGGGTGGACTCCCGTTGTCGCCCTCTTCGTTTGCCCCCTCTTCCCGGCCTATCGCCGCCGGCCGCCTCTCCTGCCTCCCTCCTCCTCTGTTCTGTTCGCGAGGGAGTAGGCCGTTTAGCGAAAAACCCCCTAGACTCCTCCCATTTCTAACCCGCCGTCCAACCCCCCCTGCTCCCCTCTCTCGGTTTAATCCACCCGAGGCCCCTGCCTTTTGTTATTATTGCAGATAAGCCCTTAGACGTTTAAACCCACCCTTTAACCTCTTTTTATTATTCTTTTTCCACTGAAAACCCTGCTAACCTTAATATTCACAAGTAGGTCCCTCTAAGACACTAGAACAAATACAGTTAAGCCCTAGACCTCTATAGATGGACGCCGGGACATTCGGTGACTTTCCGAACAAGTCCTCTCCTACGTTAATCACCCTAACGACGTGTCATTTTATGCGCAGTTTTTAATCGGAATGACCCCAAATTTCACCACCCACCTTTACACTACATCTTCCACCAAACCATACGTCGCATTCCTAAATGTGACCTCTTCCTCGCCCTCCATTTAATCTTCATTCTTCCCCTCCATGAGCTTGGCAAATAAAACTTTTATTGTTTTTCTCTTTTCTTTTAATTATTGTGTGTGCTTGTTGTGCGCCGTAGATCACATTGAGGAAGAGCCCAAAGGAGAGCAGTGCTATGAGCAGGAGCCCGAAGGTCAGTGCCCCGAGCAGGAGTTTCCGGAA
Source organism: Echinochloa crus-galli (assembly GCA_900205405.1). Lineage (NCBI taxonomy): Eukaryota > Viridiplantae > Streptophyta > Magnoliopsida > Poales > Poaceae > Echinochloa > Echinochloa crus-galli. Next base: position 594,993 of record OAMR01000180.1, read on the forward strand.
GGCTTTGAGAACGGCAAGTTCAGTCTTACCCTTTGATGCATATTTATCCCAGTTTTATAAATGCAACCCATTGGCCTGTTATATAAAACTTGCATTCTTGTTGCTAAACCACTTCTGTTCGAGCCGTTCCTTGTTTGCTACAGATATTCCTTGATAACTTGGATTCATTTCCGAATATTTTAGTTGGGAGTTAATCATTGCTAATGCCGCTTAGGCCGTATTTACCTTTGATAAATAAATACTACCCACTGATTATTCGGTAAAATATTCGAGTATGTGCTTTAAAAGAAATAGGTTTTAAATGTTAAAAATGATTATTATTAGGGGATAAGCCGGACGATGTTTCCTGTGTGAAATACCAAGGTGAGCTCGTGCCTGTGGGAGAAGTCCGACTTGTCATTAGAAGGATGAGTTGATGTGTCATCTTGCCTAACCCAAATATCAGTACCTCCACTCGACCGTTGTATGTGGCAACGGCTTGGCATAAATCCCACTAGTTGAACTGGTAGTTATCGGGTGTGCTGGTGAGCAGCGGAGGGCCATGGAGACGAGTATAAGTTCTTGGTGAGTTATACCCTGGGTAAAACCTCGTGGGTAGGTTGCTGACCCCCCGGTTGCTTCTGTGGTGACTTGTCAGTTTAGCTAAGGTGGGTAATGGCCTCAATAGGACCTACACTGACACTAAGGTGCTCATGTTGTGGTACCCTACTTGTGGTTGTGTACACCTCTGCAGAGTTGAAACCTATCCGGATAGCCGTGTCCACGGTACTGGACGAGTTACGACATGGTCACTTCACAAGTCCTTTAAACTTGGTTTGGTGTTGGTTATGAGAAGTGTTCTGCTGTGTGCGTTTTTTTGGAATTGTTGGTAGTGTCTATGTCGGACGGGGAGTCCGGTAGCAC
>OAMR01000180.1:599680-614044 GCA_900205405.1 Echinochloa crus-galli
GTTTGTAATGCCCGTGTTTTTACCCCAGCTAAATCACCGTATAAATCACGCGCCAAAAATCTATTTTCAAAATATTTTCACCAAGCTCCTGAATCTCCGTTCGTCACCCAAATCTTTTCTCCTCGTTTTCACTCCGCCATCCTTTCCCGGGTCACCGCCCTCGGATCGGTCGCCGGCCGACCACCGCCGGAGATCCCGCCTCGGATTCCTTCTTTTCCCCTTTTCTTTTTCTCCTTTCTTTTCCTTCCCTCCTTTTCTTTTCTCTCTTCCCTTCTTCTCTTCCTTCCCTTTCCCCCGACGCCACTCCTCCCCGGCGCCACGCACGCCGCCCCTCCCTCCTTCCGTCGCTGTGCGTCTGTACCTCCCCGCATCGCCCCACGTGACCTCTGCGCTCGCCGTCGCCACACCCCCCTGCACCCCCGAGCCATGCGCGCACACCCGCCGTTGCACCGCCACACTCGCCGCGCACGCGCGTCCTGCCTCGCACAGCGTTCCAGCCCGCCACAGCCGCCCATCGCACCGCTTGTTGGCTCGCCCGTTGCCTTGGCGCATGCTGGGCCTGCGCCACCGCCCCCGAGCCCACGCACTGCATTAGCGTGCCCGAAACGCACGCTGTCACGCTGCTGCGCGACCCGCCGCGCTCTGGCCCTGCACGCGCCGCTCGCCACTGACCGCGACGCACCGGCCACCACTGCTCGTCGCGCATGCGTACACAACCGCATCCCGCCGCCTGCTTCGTGACAAGCACAATGCCTCCCACTGTTCCCCCACAGCGCCGCCCTCGCCGTTGCGCCGTCCGGTCGGCCGGCCGCGATTCCCGGCCACCATTAACTCCACCCGACGAACCCCGCTCCATCGGCCACCACATCTAGCTCCCTCTCCGGCCAATAAAACGGGCATCCGAGCAGCCCCTCCCTACCACGAAGCCCCCCAGCCATCTCCCGCACTTCCCCACCTACCACAGCACCGCCACCGTTCCCATCGCCGCCGCCGCAAGCGCCCCTCCGTGGGCAGCCCTCCCTGCTCTGTCTCCGCCCGAGGTACGCACCTGGGTGGACTCCCGTTGTCGCCCTCTTCGTTTGCCCCCTCTTCCCGGCCTATCGCCGCCGGCCGCCTCTCCTGCCTCCCTCCTCCTCTGTTCTGTTCGCGAGGGAGTAGGCCGTTTAGCGAAAAACCCCCTAGACTCCTCCCATTTCTAACCCGCCGTCCAACCCCCCCTGCTCCCCTCTCTCGGTTTAATCCACCCGAGGCCCCTGCCTTTTGTTATTATTGCAGATAAGCCCTTAGACGTTTAAACCCACCCTTTAACCTCTTTTTATTATTCTTTTTCCACTGAAAACCCTGCTAACCTTAATATTCACAAGTAGGTCCCTCTAAGACACTAGAACAAATACAGTTAAGCCCTAGACCTCTATAGATGGACGCCGGGACATTCGGTGACTTTCCGAACAAGTCCTCTCCTACGTTAATCACCCTAACGACGTGTCATTTTATGCGCAGTTTTTAATCGGAATGACCCCAAATTTCACCACCCACCTTTACACTACATCTTCCACCAAACCATACGTCGCATTCCTAAATGTGACCTCTTCCTCGCCCTCCATTTAATCTTCATTCTTCCCCTCCATGAGCTTGGCAAATAAAACTTTTATTGTTTTTCTCTTTTCTTTTAATTATTGTGTGTGCTTGTTGTGCGCCGTAGATCACATTGAGGAAGAGCCCAAAGGAGAGCAGTGCTATGAGCAGGAGCCCGAAGGTCAGTGCCCCGAGCAGGAGTTTCCGGAAGGCTTTGAGAACGGCAAGTTCAGTCTTACCCTTTGATGCATATTTATCCCAGTTTTATAAATGCAACCCATTGGCCTGTTATATAAAACTTGCATTCTTGTTGCTAAACCACTTCTGTTCGAGCCGTTCCTTGTTTGCTACAGATATTCCTTGATAACTTGGATTCATTTCCGAATATTTTAGTTGGGAGTTAATCATTGCTAATGCCGCTTAGGCCGTATTTACCTTTGATAAATAAATACTACCCACTGATTATTCGGTAAAATATTCGAGTATGTGCTTTAAAAGAAATAGGTTTTAAATGTTAAAAATGATTATTATTAGGGGATAAGCCGGACGATGTTTCCTGTGTGAAATACCAAGGTGAGCTCGTGCCTGTGGGAGAAGTCCGACTTGTCATTAGAAGGATGAGTTGATGTGTCATCTTGCCTAACCCAAATATCAGTACCTCCACTCGACCGTTGTATGTGGCAACGGCTTGGCATAAATCCCACTAGTTGAACTGGTAGTTATCGGGTGTGCTGGTGAGCAACGGAGGACCATGGAGACGGGTATAAGTTCTTGGTGAGTTATACCCTGGGTAGAACCTCGTGGGTAGGTTGCTGACCCCCCTGGTTGCTCTGTGGTGACTTGTCAGTTTAGCTAAGGTGGGTAATGGCCTCGTTAGAATCTGCATTGACACTAAGGTGTTCAAGTTGTAGTACCCTACTTGTGGTTGTGTACACCAATGTAGAGTTGAAACCTATCCAGATAGCCGTGTCCACGGTATTGGACAAGTTACGACATGGTCACTTCACAAGTCCTTTATTTCTAGTTTTGGTTTTGGTTATGAGAAGTGTTCTGTTGTGTGAGTTGCTTTGGAACTGTTGGTAGTGTCTACGTCGGACGGGGAGTCCGGTAGCACTGAGTTGAGATTTACAATTTACTTTATTTATGATGCTTTTATCACTAGATTTGCTTTGCATAACTTTTATAAAATGAACCCTTGCATATGGCATTTCCGCAAATAAACCAATAGCCCATCCTTGATTATTATCCTTGCATGCTTTTGTTGTAACCCTCCGTGGGTATGGTTGGACTTGCTGAGTACGTATGTACTCACCCTTGCTTGTTTTACAGAAGAGGACCCGGACTTCGTTCCCGAAGACGTCGAGTAGGAGTTTCATTCTGCACCCAACCTTGCCTGTGTGTTAGGGCCGTCCGCTTGAAGAACTGCATGGCGTAACTCTATGATGATGCCATGATTAGTTGTACCGTTTGGTTTCTAGTTTTTATCCTCGCGCTAGTGGCACGTCTGTGCCCACTACCGCGCAGGTTTATTCGGTAATGGACCATCTGTTGTAATAAATGTGAATCAGCCATATGGGACTGATGTTTGTATCACATTTAAGTCTTCTCATTTGAGGGGACGCTTCAGATATCCTCACCATTGCCATTGGGTCAAAGGAGCATGGAGGCCGCGTGAGAGGCTTGTCGTCTAAGTTGAGCATCAAGGAGGGGTTCCAGAATGATAGAGCTTCCTATAGGCGACATGATCAGTACAAGGAGGATCTAAGAGAAGCTGCCGAGAAAGCATTAGAAGAGCGGTTCAGGGATTTCTTTGATGCGGCACTTGCGGAGCAACTCTAGCAAGGGACGACGAGCCAACCACCAATGAACACACATCAATTGTGTTTGCCTATAATTGCGCAGACAGAAGCAAACATAGATCCTAGCAGTGTTGGCTCAATGGCAGCACAATCATATCTAGTAGATGCTATAACCGTCATTACTCCTTGCGAGCTACATGTTCCATATGGTATATTCGGGAAGACAAAGCCCGTGACCGATGACCTAGCGATTCTGAAAGATGGCCTCTTCGAAGGAAAACCTATCCTGCAACAATATGCATGCGTACAAGTGGTCACAATCAATCTTGCATACTCTAATGACGAGATAGACATCCCGACTGCCACCGGGATCAATTGCCTGGGACAATCGGTAGGTAGTTTCATGAGTCCTTTATTTTTCTTTTCCCTCTATTTTGTCTCTCTTTCTCTTTTTTTTCCAGGATATCACTGAGGCATGAGGACTTCTCAATGTAGCTCTGGTGATAAATATTTTTGTAATTGATTTGGGGCAACAAGACTATCTCTATGGACTCAAAATTCGACAGGACATTATATGACAAGCTTAGAAGGTGATTGGATTTTTCATCTATCTCTAGGATACGAGCTAGAATGGAACAAGTGAACATTAATATTTTTTTTTGCAATTTTTCAAAATTTATTGGTGGTACACATAGTTTAACATGGAATTACTTTCGGTAAGCATGCAAAAATTCAATTAAATGATAGAACATACCAAATCTATTCAAAAATTCTTAAATCTTCAACATGATAACTGAAATGTTGTGTATTAAATGTAAAAAAATCATTGGTGTGTATAAGGTAATTGTTTTGCCAATTACTTCACAAGGTAATTAGTTAATTAAAATAGTTAATGGTTGGTTAAATGGGCCAACAAATCTTTCCTTGGCTGTTTCGTATCGAAGGCCCAATTCATCTGGAACATTCATCTTCAATCCAACGATTCATATAGATTAATGGATGTATAAAAGAGTGGCGGCCGGTGGAAACCCTAGCTCTTTTGTTTCCTCCCGATCTGCCACTGCCCGTCGGCCGCATTTGGCGCGGCCCCTCCCCCACCGCCGCCCCCTCCACTTCCCCACCCCGGCTAGTGGCACAGTGGCCTCCGGCGGCACGCACTCCTCGCGGTGTTGGTGGGCCCTCACGGCTATTGCGGGCCCTCCCGACGTGGATCCTCGCGGCCCGCGGCATGGACAATTGGGATCCCGGCTTGGATCCCTTGAGGCAGCGGCTCCTCCTCGCGGCCCGTGGCATAGGCGAGTGGGGTCCCGGTGGGCTCATGTGGTGCGCGTGGTCATGCCCGAGCGGCTCGTCGGTGAGGGTCCGCCGATGGCGTGCGCGACGGCATCTCATGTCGTGCACGTCGTTGACACATCAAGGTGAGGCGCCTAACCTAGGGTTAGGGTTACTGATTGGGGATGTGTTCTGATTTCGAGAAATTTGTCTCATGAATCTTGAAATTGATTCTTCCCCTCAATCTATTATGCTAATGCGCATGTTAATTTTATGATTCAAGTATTGTGCTAATGCGCAGGTTAATTCAATCTATTATGCACATGTTCATTTGCTAATGCATGCGTGCTGCTTGCTGTTCCAATTCTAAGGCTTGTAGGCCTGCTATTTGAATTTAGCTGGCTGCGCCAATGGGGACCCTTGGAAGAGCAGCTACTGAGATGTAGATGAAGAAGCTAACTTACATTGGTAACTTGACTCCACCTAGAAGCATTTTAACATTGAAATGTCTTTGGGGGTGGGTGATGTGTTCATGTTGCTGTTAATTTGAGTTTTAGGAATGGAGCTTTAAATGGGACCAGGTTGTAGCATTTGTCAGGCAACCAGATGGGTCCCTGTTCAGCTGGAGAGAGCGATATTGCTGCTTCTGTTACTTGATATATGGCATTGTAAGTGCACATTTGTCCTCACGTCTAGCTGAATGATAGTTGAGCTTGAGTAGTACTAACAACATATTTTCAGCAGGTAGAACTAACAGTAGTATGCATTACTTCATGACTCTTTCTCAAATCACACTGGGACCACACATCTGTTTGTTATGCATATCTTGTATGTAGCCAAGCTACATTTCACTCGTTCGACATTGTTTTTCTTTCACAGTAGTAAACATGATCCCTCTTTGATATTGTTGATTATTGAACCTTGCCTCTGTATGATTGCACAAAGGCTATGGAGGATCATAGTCAAGTTTTGTACTAAGATGCATTTCTAGGAGCAGTTCAGAGGAATGCAAGGGCCCTCGAATCAATGAGATTTCCAACTATTGCCACATGTTTTTTCTGAGTACCTGTGACTATAAATGGTCTCATGAAGCCTACATACATTGAATTGTTTATAGCATTTGTGAACCAAATTATAGCCAGCATACAACCTGCTTGCTCAGAGATAAGTTCCCTGATATCTCTTATTCAATGAACCTTGCTTTGCGTCATTGTTCCTAATATCTGTACTCGAAACCATATGGCCAGTTTAGGCTATTGATACAGATGTTTAGGTTACTCAAAAATTCCAGGGACCTTGTCTATGTCTCTACATTTGGTGAGAATGACACATCTGATAGTAGGTTCGACTTTTTTACTTAGCCATTGTAAGAGCTTATGTCTGTGCTTTTTGTGTGAACAAATGCTCTTAGAATATATGTGTTTGTGTTCTAGCACAATGCCACTTGACATCTATTGTATTCATGATATATGTGGGTTCTTTGCTGCAGATTGGCATTGGTTGGTCAGTTGATGGATGTTGTCGCCTCCTCATCACAAACACAGCAAACTGAGTGGACTCTTAGAGGGGAATTTCTTATCTTGTTTAGCTCACTAGATCACTGGACTGACCAATTTCTATTCTGATCTAGCATCTTGATGCTTGTATTGTGACAATGCCAATTCAAATGCAAGGTGTGATTGAATGAAATGCTTTTGAGCTGAAATGTGTGAATTTTGGTGGGTCAGAATTTTTTTACGCTCTATAAATAATTTTGGGCTGAAATGTCGAAAATAGTGCCTGTAAAAATATTTGGGCTCAAATTGGAGTGGGCTTTGCGCAAAAGAAAATAATTGTTACCATAAAATAAAAATACCGTACAATTGGGCTTGGCCCACAAATGACTGCTCATTGCATGGGCCTTCTTGGGCCATCAAATATTTTCGACGAACTGAATCTTCACAAAGGTGATGTCATGTCAGCTCCTAATCACATGCCACATCATCCACACACAGGGTATAATCATATTTCTATGTCTTTGACAACGAAAAGCTGGTAACAATTATTTGTATAATCATATTTGTATAATCTATTCTGATCTAGCATCTTGATGCTTGTATTGTGACAATGCCAATTCAAATGCAAGGTGTGATTGAATGAAATGCTTTTGAGCTGAAATGTGTGAATTTTGGTGGGTCAGAATTTTTTTTATGCTCTATAAATAATTTTGGGCTGAAATGTTGAAAATAGTGCCTGTAAAAATATTTGGGCTCAAATTGGAGTGGGCTTTGCACAAAAGAAAATAATTGTTACCATAAAATAAAAATACCGTACAATTGGGCTTGGCCCACAAATGACTGCTCATTGCATGGGCCTTCTTGGGCCATCAAATATTTTCGACGGACTGAATCTTCACAAAGGTGATGTCACGTCAGCTCCTAATCACATGCCACATCATCCACACACAGGGTATAATAATATTTGTATGTCTTTGACAACGAAAAGCTGGCGTTATAATTTAGTGACGATATAAAAAACGTCACAAAATATATGATGAAAAATGTTTATTCGTCATTGAATACCTTTTATTACGGGTATAGGCGACGAACGAATTTTCGTTACGCGAGTGTCACAAATTGTAAAAGGTGACATGATTTTTACATTTTATGACTTAAATGAAATGTAATAAAACTCCACATGTGTTGTAGTGAATGTTATTGGTAACGTACGTCATATAAGGTCCGTTACCAATGACTGTTATTGGTAACGAACATCAACATAAGGTCCGTTACCAATGACTGTTTACGGTAACGGACGTCAACATAATGTCTGTTACCCACTACCAGAATCATTCACATCCGCCCGCCTCCTCCGCCTCGGTCATTTTTGGACCCGGTGCTGATGGGGCTTCAGCACCGGGTCCAACGGCTAGGAGCGGGGGCGGCGCGCGGGGGTGTCAGGGCGGACACATTAGCACCGGGTCGTGGCACGACCCGATGCTAATGTTCACCCTTTAGCACCGGGTGCAGCCACGACACGGTGCTAATGTGCCCGAGGCCTTTAGCACCGGGCCGTGGCTGCACCCGGTCCTAAAGGGGGCGCATTAGCACTGGGTCTTGTCACGACCCGGTGCTAATGTGTCCGCCCGGACACACCTCCGCGCCGCCCCCGCTCCTAGCCGTTGGACCCGGTGCTGAAGCCCCATCAGCACCGGGTCCAAAAATGACCGAGGCGGAGGAGGCGAGCGGATGTGAAGGATTCTGGTAGTGTGGGGTCGAGAAATTTGCAGGTGCGTGTTGGCCGGGACATCGAGGATGGATGTCGCGTTAGATGCCACTGCACCACGCAACGCGTACGGCCCTGACCGACCAGCTGGGGTGTTGATCATATCCGTTGCCATGCATGTGTGTGCTATTAATTCCTCTGGACGCCGTGGCCAAGCAATGCAAGTCTTTTTTTCCCCAGAACTTACCTTGGCAAGCATTTCATTAAGAAGAAGAGATAATTTACATCGAGAACACGACCACTCACCTATAATAAACTAACACTTACAAAATATGGAAAGAGAAAAAACGACCTAGAGTTGGACAAACAAGGAATCTAGCCACGCGGCACTATGAAAAGCAACAACTCTGACATTCCTGCCATGATCCAACAATGTCCCTCTTCCATGACACTACTAATGATGCTCTGCACCGTATCCGCTCTTCCCTGAAAACCCTATCTTTCCTTTTCCAAACGGTTAGAAAAACAAAAGAATTAAACCCTTTTAGACCTGCCTTTGCGACCAACTTTAGCGAATGAGCCATCAGTTTAACAATTCCGCCCCTGGAGACGGCACCAGTGTTGAATGGCTCGACGCACGTAGTAGTTTAAACCAACACTCCCTGTTGAACACACAACCAAGGAGGAGGTGGTCTATCGTTTCTGGTTCCTAAGAGCATAGTGCGCAATACCCGTGGCTTGGTAGGCCATGGCGATCGAGGCGATTGGAGGTCCAACACCATTTGTAAACGGCCAAAAGAAAAACTTACATTTCAAAGGTGCCATTGATTTCCAAATTGCACCTGGTAGGTAGACCCGACCATGGAAAAAGGCTTTAGGTCAGTCCTAGTGCAATGTTTCATAGAGTTTCATGCACATTAAATAGGGTGTCAAATCAGCATTTTAGACGATGTGGCAAAGAGTTAATGAGGAGAGAGATGAAACTCTGTATACACAGTTTCCAACAAGTTTGTGTCTTGCATGCATTGCCTATGAAACATCAAAATGAAACAATGCATTGTATGATCCATTTCATGTAGTGCCCACGTGAATGTCTCCCAAACAAACATTCACGTCGAGCCTTCCTCGATCGATCTATATGTCTGGATCGCCCTGTTCGATTTATAGGCCGGGTTAGGTTAGCTAGGGTCTCTTGATCGGCACCGTCTGTCTTCCAACAAGAACACACCACCTCCCTAGCTAGCTCATATCCTCTCCCTCTCGTGCATGCAAAGCTCTCGGTAATTATTGTGTTTGGACTCTTTCTCTCACAATCTGCTCGAAGTTTGCGTAAAGAAATGGCGCCAAGGAATCGTGTCAGACCTTGGTCAAATTGCATGCAGCATTGGCGACGTACGTGAGCATCTCACCATGACATGCTAAACAATGTCAGCTAGTATGAATATAGAGTCGGCCGAATACGCATTAGAATACACGTATTAGAATATATACGTATATAGACGTGCACGCATGGCTACTGAAAAAAGCAAAAAAAAAAAGAAATCCGGGGTCTTTAGCACCGGTTTCAGGCAGCAACCGGTGCTAAAGGCAGGCCCTTTAGCACCGGTTATTCGACCCGGTGCTAAAGGGGTACCCCTTTAGCCTCGGATTAGTTGCACCGGGTGGGAAACCCGGTGCTAAAGGGCTTTCCCACCCGGTGCAGATGTCGATCATTCTGGTAGTGACCATTGACTGCTATTGGTAATGGTCATTGTCCGTTACCAAAATGACGAGTCATTGATAACCCATAAATGGTAACGGTTGTCATGCCGGTTACCAAATATCAAATGTAGTGGATGGAAAATCTTTTCTCTACTAATGAGGAGTGTATAGTTAGTGTTGACGTCCTCATCACAGTGTATATCCTTCAATGCATGTCAACAAAACAATCTAAAGAAGGAAGATATATACCACGATATAGTTGGGCTCTCCAATCGAAATATATTAGCTCACTGTCCTAGTAATGCTCTCGGCGGGCTGGATAATGGTCTTGCCGTGTGTTCTCGGGCACCAGCTAGGTTTCTGGATGTTCTAAAAAAACAGGTTTCTGGATGAGTGTCCCAAGTCTCATCCACGGAGCACGGGGACTTTGACTGCGGCCGCACCCATTTTCTCTGTACGCTGCCCCTTCATGCACGATGAAATCGACCGACTGCCCCTTCTTTGACTGCTTCAGAGCAGTCTCTGTCTAATAACCCTTCGTCCACACGAGCTCGACCGTCACCACTGCACCGTGGACGTCTCGGTCTCTGCTCCTCCGTCCACAGTACTGTGAGTCAAAATTCACAGCTTCAGTTGTCTCCATCTGCCCCTACAGGCACGGGTAGATCTCCCACTGTTTCAGACGTTTCGATCGATCAGACTGCACCTTCGTTCGTCCCGCCACTTGTGTCTAACCCTTCCGTGTACGCCATTCTGGCTGGTCCTGATCCACTGACTTCACCTGCCCCGACGTGTACGTTTGAGTTCCGTAGTCACCGTTGACAAAGCGCAATAAGATCCCCGGCCCCTTTCTGCCACATTTAGTTTAAAAAATTATCTCTCCAAACTTCACTATTCATCTATCACATCAAATCATATCAAATCTCTCTTCTCATATATGGAGCACTAAATATAGGTAAATAAAAAAACTAATTACATAGTTTTGATGTACACGACGAGACGAATCTTTTGAGATCATGATAGGAAAATGTTTACCATAAACAAACGAAAAGTGTTACAGTACGCTACATTGTCCGATGTGATTTTTCTACCCACCTTTCACCTCCTCTTTTCATCAACTAAACACCACCTTTCCATCTGGTAATTGATGGGTGTGATGCATGTATGCGAGCGGATAGTTGGCTGCAAGATATTCAGCGTGCTCGGTATAGTTGGCTGCAGCTACAGCTGCAGTCGATCTGCAGCAGCAGCCCGTGCTTGCATGCGATAGGGCTGCAACCGTCGTACGTGAAATAGCTGCGCGCAGCGAACAGAACGATTATGAGTTGGACAAATACATTTGGTTTGCTGGATGTTCATTGCAATTGGTATTTGTCTTTTATGGTAGAATGGATGTAATGTTTGTCGTCCCTAGAAATGAAATCTCAATGAGAATCTCCCTGACAGCACCAGATGTTATTTTTAGTAACTAATTGATACTCCCTCCATTCTGAAAAAACTGACGTTTAGGACAACGACACGGTCTCCAAAACACAACTTTGACCTCTTGTTATTATAAAAATATTTATCAAAGAGTGATATATGTATACTTTTATGAAAGTATTTTTCAAGACAAATCTATTCATATAGTTTTCACATTTGTAAACTCAACAACTTAAAAGTTATTGATAATTTATATTCCCAATGTTTGAATCAAACATTTTCCTAAACGTCAGGTTTTTCAGAATGGAGGGAGTATTAGGCCTATTTTTTGAAGTGCTGCATTTGATGGATGCCCTTATATGTCAACAACTTGTGTAAAGAACCGCCTGATTTGCACTCGATTTAAATGAATTGCCGAACGTTCCCATAAGATGAGAGCTAACACGTGCTCGTCTTTCAACGTGCCAAGTGTTAACCCACAACTAAAGGACACGTAGTCAAGCCAAATTCACTTAAAGTGAAAGCAAACCCGGTAGTCCCGGTATGTGTTCGCAACATGCCCAAGATCAAGCACACATACCGTTTACAAAATTCTCATCGCCACATGAACCATAAAGGGTAAATTTTAACATTACAAGTCTCCAATGATTAAGCTTACAATCTCAACATAACGAGAGTTCAAATCTAAATTTTTAAGCAAAGGACTCCAAATGACAAGTTTTGAGCCTTCTAACTTAAACAAGAGTATCATGATAATGATTAAACCCTAACTCCGATCTCTCCAAAAGAGCACAAAACACGCAGAGGAAAAGGGGACATTCAACGGTGTCGTTGCCCAAGAACACCATCAAAGCGAGCACAACCACTTTTCTACTCATCACCAACACTAGGGTCGGCGGGGTAGAAGTGACCAAACACCATCTCGAGCTCACCTGCAACTTTGGTAACCGTAGCACCATGAGTACAAAGGTACTCGCAAGACTTACGCAAGAATAACCAAGGAATATGCATATAGATGTAGCAAGGAATGAGGCTTTAATGGTTAAGTAAAATTTGCAAAAAGCATATCTCATCCTAGCCTTAGTTTTTTACCATTAGCAAGTGAGACAACACCCTATGGACAGCAAGCATATTTTATTAATCTTGCCCAAACCCACCATAGGTTTTAGTGATTTAACATAAGCAACATTATATAAGCATAGAGCATGAACATGAGAACATGTAATATGAACCAAACGATAACATAGCGAATAATTCATTGATTTGAGCTTGCTCATAACCGAGAGCACGACAATTCAAATTGATTTAAACCTTGCAAGGGTGTACTTATTTTATCCACACGACACGAGGACCATGCGGCTCGCCCACCCCACTAATGGTGGACAAGGGGGTACTCATGACAACCCTTCCCAAAGAGCCCCGAACTTTTGAGACACGCCTAGCTTGTGCGGAGGCAACACTAGGTCCACCGGAGACACCACTAGGTCCCTCTACATAGCCCACGGCCACACATCTCAGACCGTGCCCCAAACGAACAAGACAACTAAGTTAATGGGCTCATCCTTACCATTATGTTGGATATGTGGTAGCACGGAAAGATGCTCAAAACAAGGTCATCCACGGACGAGTCTTAATTGACTCAAGCGGTCTATGTCACCGAGACTCCTTTCTCGCGACCCTACCATTCCGCCCAAGTCTCGCAACCAACTTCAACACCATGTTCCGTCATTAACCAACCATATAAAATGATCCCATTATAGTATTGACATTATTGACCTATGACTCCCTTCCCTTGACCAAAGTAAACCTTCTCTAACTCTAAGCATGGCCAAGCAATTAACAATTAAATTACATTAACCCAACTAAACTAGTGACAAGGTATTGGTAGAAAATTCAAGGTAAAATGCATCAAGACATAGGTGCTACCGAAAATACGTAATTAGATAGATAACCACATGCAACCCATACATATAGCATAATAACAATTTATATTGTAAAAGAGGGTTTGGAAGATGCTTAGCGGCTTGCCTTGGTTATCCTCGGGTTCGACGACCACTTCAACACCGGGCTCAAACACGGGCTCAACGGCTTCGCTCTCCAGTGTTTCGTTCTCTGAAATGCATGAATGTATGCATGCATTAGGAATTATGCGAATGAAAATGCTTATGGGAATACATCAAGTAAACACAACCATGACAATGCAAGGAAATAAATTAATCGAGCAAGCACTAGGAAAACCAATTAACTAGGCATATAAGACTAGCTATCAAGATATTGCTCAAATAAAAACATACATAACAGAAATATTATGAAAATAATTTATTCTAACATAGGATTTACAGAATCAAAGGGTGGAGTTGGACTTATCATAAATCTATTTCCATTTAATAGCAGTAATTTTAATTAAAATAAGCAACGCTAAAGGAAATAAATCAAGAAACACATCTAAACAGAGCAGAAAAATGCCAAACCCATTTTTATCATAAACTAGACAGTGAGAGCAGATTAACAAAGTTGAATTCACTATTTTATCATCTTTCTGCAATTTATGATAAATACAACAAGTTCCAGCCCTAGAGAAATAGATACAGATATAACAGAAGATAAATGGTGCAAACAGTGAACTTGAGCTATAGATCTGGATAGGGCATGAGTCAAGGAATCTAACAAAGTTGGATTTGCAATTTTTGAGCAACATACAAGTTATTAAGCATTTTTCATCCCTAGAGCAATTAAATCTATAACTCGAAAAGTACAACAGTAGCATAGTGGTTTAATATTTTAAGATAATAGAGAAAGATCGCAGAAATCCAACAAAATAAGAATCACGATTTTTGGAGCTGTACAAGATTTAGTAAAAATCATACAAGAATCTGCATACTACACAAATATATATAAACACATGCACAGCACAACACGCATTCGGCCCGGGGACTAGATCCGGCCCAGCTGCGCGGGGGAACACGGCCCAGCCAGCCCCTGGCCGCGGAGCGTGCACGGCGCGGCCATGGCGCGACGGCGGCGCGACGCGCGGCGTCGGCGATGGAGAAGCCGGAGCGTCCTAGGGATAGGCAAGCTCACTGGAGTAGGTCACGGTGAGGATTGAAGGCGGCACGGTAGTCGACGATGAGCAGCGGCGGGGCTACACGAAGCGAAAGAGAGGGCGGTGAGGGCCGGCGAAGGAAGAGGAGGTGGGGGAACGTGCGAGGCGCGCGAGGAAAGGCGGCGGCGCTCACCGGAGGCGACGAACGACGGCGGCCGACGGAGCTTCGGGTGGCGGCGACAATGGAGGGAGGAGTAGACGGGGGTGGCTAGGGTTTGAGGAGCCGGGGCTCGGGCTAAATAGAGAGAGGGAGGGCGAGCGTGCGAGGCCGAGGCGCGGGATGCCGGG
>OAMR01000180.1:623567-658076 GCA_900205405.1 Echinochloa crus-galli
TTGCATCAAGAGTTTGAGCTTTGTGGCACTAGGGAGACTTCAAGCAAGCATCATTTGTTTGTTACTCTTGGAGGTTGCCGCCTCCTAGACGGATTGGAGCTCGTGATTCCTTGAGCACTTCAAGAAGATTGTGAAGTGGCATTGGAAAATTGGTGTGAGAGGTCTTGTGCTCACCTGCTCTCCATTCCTTATACCTACAGGACAACTACTTTGTTGGTAACATTCCTAACCAACTTGGTATGCTTGGTCGGCTTCAAACGCTAAATCTTAGCGGTAACCTTCTTACAGGAAATATCCCCTCGTCCTTCACAAACTGCACTAACCTCACGACTGTTGATTTGTCGAGGAACACCATTTCTGGTGATATTCCTTCATCCATCCACCTTCTTCAGAGAATTCGGAAGCTATTGTTAGGGAAGAACAAGCTAGGTGGCAGTATTCCCCCATCAATTGGTAATTTGTCTCTGCTAGACAAGCTTGATGTTAACACGAACAACCTTACCAATAAAATTCCTGAGGCTCTGGGCAGACTCAGTAATATCCAGTACCTGCAGCTGTCCATAAATAACCTAAAAGGCTTCGTTCCACTACCACTTTTCAATCTCTCTACACTTGCTTTCTTTGCATTTGCAAAGAATGACCTCAGAGGTGAGATTCCAATTGATATTGGTTTTCGGCTCCCAAACCTCGGTGTCTTTCACATCTGCTTCAACAAGTTCAGTGGTCCCATCCCATCATCTATTCACAACATCACAAAGATTGAAAGCATAAGAATGTCCAACAACCAACTTACCGGTTCTGTGCCACCTGGTCTGAATGGACTCAATGAGGGCACTCCCAACCCTCCATGTAGGATGGTTTCCATAGCATTAATTAGGCTGCCACATATGACTTTTTGCTTGTGTGACACTATATTAAATAAGAGAGAGTGGAAAGAGGAAGAAACCGGGTCTCATGCAAGACTCAGTGTCGACACGAGAACCTATGTATAGGACACTACCGAAGTTTGCATTGGAAGATGATAGTGTCTTCATGATAGAAAAAGAAAAAGTATGATTGGTAGAGAGAAAAGATGATGAATTTATTAATGATCCATCCTAAGAAATCATGGGTTGGAGAATGTAGTGTCTAAGGTGATGTCTTGCTAACATGGCAGCATGGACACTACCCATAGGCATGATGGGTTGAGACTGCCCTAACCTTACTATGTACAACATTGGCTTCAACCATATATCTGACACCACAATAATCATTACAGACCTAACAAACTGCACTAAGCTACAACTAATTGCCCTTGATGAGAATCTCATCGAGGGATCAGTTCCTGATTCAGTTGGGAACCTTTCAAGCTCTCTTATAAAGCTAAACATTGGTGGCAACAGGATAAACGGTCATATACCGCAATCTATAGGGAGTTTAACATCCTTAACATTACTCAACATAAGTTACAATCAACTATCTGGGAGTATCCCATCAGAGATAGGTCATCTCAGCGAGCTAACAGTGCTTGTCCTTACTGGGAACAAACTATCTGGACCGCTCCCATCGGAGATTGGGTGCCTTACTGCACTCACAACACTAGAGATCAATAAGAATGAATTGATTGGTAGAATTCCAGAAGAGTTGGGTCTCCTCCAACGAGTTCTGTCAATGGATATATCAAGCAACAATCTTCATGGGGACATCCCTAAGTCCATGTTTTCACTCAGGAGTCTTAGTTCCGTTTTGAATCTGTCACATAATTCACTTTCTGGTGGATTAACTGACACAATTGGCCAGCTAGAGAACATCATCGCCATTGACCTCTCCGATAATTTACTCAACAGTAGTATCCCATTCTCGATCATGCAGTGCCGTAGCCTGCAAACGTTATCTTTGAGAAGAAATGCTATGTCAGGAGTGATCCCTGACAGTATTGGGAATCTTAGAGGATTGCAAATCCTTGACCTTTCAAGCAACAAGTTATCTGGTAGCATACCTGAGAGCCTTGCTAATCTGCCCCTTCAACTGTTAAACCTCTCAATGAATGACCTCGATGGGTTGGTTCCAAGCACTGGAATCTTTGAAAATGAATCCATAGTTTTACTGAATGGAAACCCAAAATTGTGCTACTCAAATTTGACATACTACTCGCAACATTCCTCCCACGGCCGAAAGGTGCACACAGTGTCAGCGGTTGCTGCTGCATCAGCAGTTGCTATTTCCATCCTTATATTGCTTTTTGTTATGTTCTTGTCCAAGAGATATTTAGCAAGTGCAAACACAAGAGCAGTAGGCAGTATTATTAAAGTAAACCACCCACTTATTTCATACAAGGAGCTGTGTCGTGTAACCAACACTTTCGATCAAAGGAATACTATCGGCGTTGGTAGCTTTGGTTCGGTTTACAAAGCTATACTGCATGATGGAACACCAGTGGCCATCAAAGTATTAGACATGCACAAGGTGGAAGCACCCAAGAGCTGGGTTGCAGAGTGTGAGACTCTCAGAAATTTGAGACATCGTAACCTCATAAAGCTGGTCACAATTTGTGCAAGTGTGGATTTTGCTGGCAATGATTTCCGCGCTTTGGTTTATGAGCTAATGAACCAAGGAAGTCTAGAAGATTGGATCCACCAACGTAAACACCATGAAGATGGAGCTGGGCTTACTGCTGAAGAGGTGCTCAACATAGCTATTGATGCAGCAAGTGCGCTGGAGTACATGCATAGTGACTGTGGGGGACAGATTGTGCACTGTGATATCAAACCTAGCAATGTGCTGTTGGATGCAGACATGACTGCAAAAGTTAGTGACTTTGGTTTAGCCCGTTTGTTGGCTCCACTGCAACCAGAAGACCAATCGATTTCTAGTATTCATGGACTTAAGGGCTCCATTGGATATATTCCACCAGGTATACTCGTACCACTCTGTCCCAAAATAAGTGTTCATTTAAAAATTTTAAGTAATCAGGACAATCTTGGACTATGTAGTAGGCTCCCGATACAACGCCTCCAACGAGGAAACGGCACGCGCACGTGCCGACGTTGTAATGACCCAACCAATTAAGACCAGATCAAATGTTTTCACGAGGGAGTAATTCATCTTAATCCAAGCAATGCCTTCAACAAGGTCACTGCCAGGTTCAACCATGACCTAGATGGGTTGGTTCCAAGCACTGGAATCTTTGAAAATGAATCCATAGTTTTACTGAATGGAAACCCAAAATTGTGCTACTCAAATTTGACATACTACTCGCAACATTCCTCCCACGGCCGAAAGGTGCACACAGTGTCAGCGGTTGCTGCTGCATCAGCAGTTGCTATTTCCATCCTTATATTGCTTTTTGTTATGTTCTTGTCCAAGAGATATTTAGCAAGTGCAAACACAAGAGCAGTAGGCAGTATTATTAAAGTAAACCACCCACTTATTTCATACAAGGAGCTGTGTCGTGTAACCAACACTTTCGATCAAAGGAATACTATCGGCGTTGGTAGCTTTGGTTCGGTTTACAAAGCTATACTGCATGATGGAACACCAGTGGCCATCAAAGTATTAGACATGCACAAGGTGGAAGCACCCAAGAGCTGGGTTGCAGAGTGTGAGACTCTCAGAAATTTGAGACATCGTAACCTCATAAAGCTGGTCACAATTTGTGCAAGTGTGGATTTTGCTGGCAATGATTTCCGCGCTTTGGTTTATGAGCTAATGAACCAAGGAAGTCTAGAAGATTGGATCCACCAACGTAAACACCATGAAGATGGAGCTGGGCTTACTGCTGAAGAGGTGCTCAACATAGCTATTGATGCAGCAAGTGCGCTGGAGTACATGCATAGTGACTGTGGGGGACAGATTGTGCACTGTGATATCAAACCTAGCAATGTGCTGTTGGATGCAGACATGACTGCAAAAGTTAGTGACTTTGGTTTAGCCCGTTTGTTGGCTCCACTGCAACCAGAAGACCAATCGATTTCTAGTATTCATGGACTTAAGGGCTCCATTGGATATATTCCACCAGGTATACTCGTACCACTCTGTCCCAAAATAAGTGTTCATTTAAAAATTTTAAGTAATCAGGACAAATGACTATATTACTCCTCATTGGAACTATAAAAGTAGCATTAACTAACAATTTGATCGGCTCTATGCGTATCTCTATGCACTTTTGTATTAATGTGTGCATTCCTAAAAGCTAAATGAACATTTTATGTAGAATAAAATTTGAATATGATCACTTATTTTGGAACGGAGGGAGTACTGGTTCCTCTGGTCATAAATAATATAAAACTTGTAGTACACATACAAAGAAAAATATGATTAAACTCTGCATATTTCAACCTGTAGTACCTTTTTCCATATCTTAACCTGTAGTGCTTCTATATCATTCAGAATATGGATACGGGAGTAAACCATCAACAAGAGGTGATGTCTACAGCTACGGTGTGATGCTCCTTGAGATGATCACCGGAAAGAGCTCTCTCGAACAGATCTTTGGAGGTGATATGAATCTTACAAAGCGGGTGCGAGATAATTTTCCCCATCGAGCTCACGAAGTGATTGACAAGCGATTCATCATCCCTACAGCTGATGCCCGCTTTGAAGGGGTGCAGGACAGTGGTATCGAGCAAATGCTGCTAAACTCTGTTAATACCCATGATGGAAGTGGCCTTGTCTTGTGCTGTGGAGTCTCCAGACGAACGAAGCAGCATGCACGATTCTCTCTTAAGGTTCAAGCAAACGAAGGTGGCTTTCTTGTGCAATCGCAGCACCATCTATAATGCAAGCAGAGGTTGATTGCTGCCAGTCCATTTCCACATGCTCGGCGTATATTGTTTCAGATTTTGTATATGGGAACAACAAAGCTGAAGCGGCAAAACTAGAGCTCGCACCCGCTCCGCCCCCGCGCCGGCGACCACTCCGGTCCCGGCGGCCACTGCCTAACGTCGGCGGCCACTCCACACGGGGACGTTCGCTCCAACGCCTGGAGCGGGCTCCTCGTCCCAGGCCAACGGATCTCCGCAGGCGGCCAGATCTACGCCGCTCAATCCCCTCGCCCGGGCCTTCGAGCGCCCGGTGGGGAGTCCCTCGGGGGCGACGCCGGAATGGCTCCGGTACTACGACTCGGACTCCGATGAGGAGGAGCGCTCTCCGTCGCCGAAGCCTGCCTGCGCCATTGGGAAAGGAAAGAAGGTCGCTGACGACCCTCCCCCTCGTCGCGATATGGTTCCTCGCCGAGGGCCGGCCAGTGGCTTCATGGCCGATGCAAGGAGGGCCACTGGTTCCAATGCGCCGGCACGCGCTAAGGAGATTCGAAGCGAGATGGCCCGAGGTCTGCAACTTGGGGGTCGTCGCCCAGAGTCGGTCGTCGTCGTCCCTGCAGCTCCGCATGGAGGCCGCTCTGGTGCTTGGGTGGAGGTTCGTCCGCGTCGGGATGGTCGCTGGCGTCGTCGTGATCCCCCTCCCCGACGGTCGGCACAGAGGCCTGTGCCGGCAGATCTGGTGGGCCGCTGCTTCAATTGCTTGGCCAAGGACCATGTTGCTGCAGATTGCAAGAATCGGTCGCGTTGTCTGCGCTGCAAGCGGGAAGGTCACCAGGCGCGCCACTGCAAGCGGAGTCGCTCTCCTCCAGGGCGTGCTTTGGCAGGGGCGCGGCCCTCGCGTGCCGAACCGCGCGGTCGCTCCCCACCTTCGGATGCTACCACCTCGGCGAGGTCACGATCCACTGGAGCTTCCTCCTCTCCCCCGGCCGTCTGCGGTCCACCATCACCAGTGAAGGAAGGAAAAAGACCTTCACCGTCGCTGTCAAGAGAGCCTCCAGGTTAATGATGTCGAGATAGTTCACAATGAGGCCATGGCAGCAGCGATCTTTGCCAAGCTACTGGCAATCTCACTTCCTTACAATTTAGAGTGCTGGTGGAGTTGAAAGGAATCCCAACACATGCGAGGAACCTGACGACGGCACAGATCATCTTGGGACCGGCTTGTTGCGATTTGGAAGAGGTGCCGACAACCATTGTCGGGCGTAACAAAGGGGTCTACTTTGTGGGTGCCTGGTGTATCCACCCTGACCTGGTCCCTGTTAAGAAAATGATGCTCATACCTGAACCCCCCGAGATGTATGTTGAAACAGGCCTATACCTGAAGCCTCACGAAATTATGCACACCAAACGCGACGGCCTCTGGTATCTTATACAAGTGCGTCTCGTTGAAGCCCAAGACTGGCATTTATCAAGTGATTCCTCTGATGACACCCC
The DNA here is from genome assembly GCA_900205405.1 of Echinochloa crus-galli. NCBI lineage: Eukaryota > Viridiplantae > Streptophyta > Magnoliopsida > Poales > Poaceae > Echinochloa > Echinochloa crus-galli. The sequence goes on from OAMR01000180.1 coordinate 629,801, forward strand.
ACCTGACAATCACGACAGCTCAGAGGATGATGAGTACCCAGGTTTTCAGCCACGTTCACGAAGCAAACCCTGGCCCAAGCGATCGAGATTTGATCCTGATGGCGGTTCAGGGTCAGCTGGTGGTCCTGCACTTGGACCGGGATGGGGTCTCCCTTTCACAAAGTCTACTGGTGGTCCAGGCCTTTGGGCATGGTCGCTGGAGAAACCACTTCGGTTTGGCAAGTTAAATATGAAGCTGTCTGCCACAAACAAGTTAATGGGTGATTGCCACAATGACTGCGGGCCAACTGCTCCTAGCATCATAGGCCCTGAAACAGCACAACAAGAACCAAAGAAACATAATCACAAGAAACAAGTGGGTGGGACACCAAAAAAACAAGAACCAAAGCAACATGAATCAGTGTTTGATGCTGCTGCTGTTATACCTTTGTTGGATGGCAGGGCGCAGAACTCCTCCTGCACTTGGGTGGACCCGATGTGTTCTGAATTTCAGGGGGGCCCTGTGGTGTTGTCCCCTCCTTCCACAGAATGGATGCCCTCCCCCTGGCTGCCTGATTCCCAGCAGTTCAGGGAGGAAGACTGGTGGGATCCCATGATCAGTGCAAGTTCCGAACAACTGAATGCACTGATTGGGTCTTCCTCAGCACGGTCTAATCAAAATGATGGCGAAAGCACACCGATCAGGAACATGGTCGTGTCCTTCACTGCAAGAGTAACCAGACAATTGTCGCCTGGGATCATACAGGCCACACCACCAAAGCGTCGCACTAAGAGGCCCATGACATCTCCGCCAAGACGCAGCGTCCGTCTGGCGGCCAAAACAAGATGGCGAGAAACACGACCGGAACTTCAGGCCAAGAATGTCATGATGCGGAAGATGGGTTTCACTAAGGATGATTCCCCACCTGATGCTGAGGCAGTTCAGTGCTATGATGAGTCGTTCGGCCATCCAATGCCGGTGACTCAGTACGAGGCGCTGGATGCTCTTCTTCCTGTGGGTGCTCCGGGATCACTCATGACCCAGGGAGACATGGAGCCTTGAGAGGCTGTAGCTGGTCGTTTTGGTCGCTTGGTTGTTTTTTATGTTAGAACAACAGATTGTTGTATGGAACGTCCGGGGCCTTAATACAAGGGCCCGGCGTCATGTCGTCAGGGACTTGGTCGCTCAAGAGCGTGTCTCTCTTGTTTCGTTGCAGGAAACGAAACTCGAAGTCTGTACTAATGACTTGATTATGGAAATGTTTGGCGGTGGGTTTGACTACTTTTGCTTGCCTGCGACACACACGCGCGGTGGGGTGCTTTTGGCATGGCGCACGGAAATCTGGGAAGCCTCTAATTTATCTCTCGGCACCCACTCCCTAACCGCTAAGATTAAATTACGTGACACCAATTATGAGTGGTGGATGACATGTGTTTATGGCCCACAAACGAGACCTGAAAAGGACATGTTTCTGGAGGAACTATGTGATGTGAGAGCCCGCTGTCCTGGCACCTGGATGGCTTGCGGTGATTTTAATCTCATTTGCTCAGCTGCAGATAAGAATAATTCTAATCTTGATAGACGGATGATGGGCAAATTCAGAAACTTTCTAGATGACATGCAGCTGCAAGAATTGCACCTAAATGGGAGGCTATACACATGGAGTAATGAAAGGGCGTCTCCTACTCTAGCGCGAATTGACAGGTTTTTTGTTTCCGAGGATTGGGCTGTTGATTTCCCGGATCATCATCTTAGGGCTCTTCAGTCAGAGTGCTCTGACTATGCGCCGCTCCTGCTCCAGACCTCCTCCGTCGTAAAAACTTTCCGTCGCTTTCGCTTTGAGAATATTTGGCCCAAGTATGAGGGCTATCTGGAGACGGTGCAAGAAGCCTGGAATTGTCCGTTCAAGGATGCAGAACCCTTTCGGGTGCTGGATTACAAGCTTCGAAACACGGCAAAGGCGCTAAAGAGGTGGAGTGCCAAACATGTTGGGTCTGTACGGTTACAATTAGCTATTGCCAGAGAAATTGTGCTGCGGCTCGATGCAGCAATGGAAACGAGGGTGTTGCTGCCGTATGAGCAAGCATTACGAAAGAAGGCTAAATTAAACAGTCTGGGCCTTGCTTCCATGTTGCGTGCGATCATGCGCCAACGTTCAAGACTAACCTTCCTGGCTGAGGGAGACGCAAACACCAGGTTTTTTCATCTCCAAGCATGCCACTGAAGCAGAAAAAGTCACATAGAGAGCCTCCAGGTTAATGATGTCGAGATAGTTCACAATGAGGCCATGGCAGCAGCGATCTTTGATCATTATGATCAAATTCTGGGAACAGCAAATCAGCGCACGATTGCTTTGAACTACCAGCAGCTTGGCATTCCTCAAATTGATCTGGGGGGACTGGATTTTTGTTTCTCTGAAGAGGAGGTACGCAGCAACATCATGGAATTACCTTCAGACAAGGCGCCGGGTCCGGATGGGTTCACTGGACTTTTCTACAAGACAGCATGGGGCATAATTAAAGACGACATCATGAGGGCATTTCACGCCTTGTGGACATTGGACGGTCGGAGCCTGTACCTAGTAAACCAGGCGTATATGGTGCTGATAAAGAAAAAAGAGGTTGCACAGGCCATTGGTGACTACCGGCCGATCAGCTTGATACATAGTTTTTCCAAGCTTGTCACGAAGGTACTGGCGAATAGGCTCGCGCCAAAGCTGCAAGATTTGGTACAGCATAATCAGGGTGCATTTATCAGGGGTCGCATGATACATGACAATTTTAAGGCAGTGCAACTGACTGCGCGTCTGCTCCACCGCAACAAAACACCCAATGCGCTACTCAAGCTTGATATTGCGAAGGCTTTCGACACCGTCAATTGGACCTATCTGATTTCCATCATGAAGCATTTAGGCTTCTCACGGCGTTGGTTAAACTGGGTGAGCCTCTTGCTGTCCACGGCCAGCACCAAGATTATCCTCAATGGGTTGCCTGGTCAGCGCATTTCTCATGCACGGGGATTACGCCAAGGGGATCCTCTCTCCCCGATGCTGTTCGTAATCACCATGGAAGCCCTCAACGCCCTGATCAGATCAGCTGGAGATGATGGGCTGCTATCCAGCTTGCACGACCAAAGGATCAAGGAACGAGCGTTTCTATACGCTGACGATGTTGTGCTCTTTGTGTCTCCAAAGAAGCAGGATTTGGTCGTCACAGAGGCAATTTTCGACTTATTTGGTGGGGCTGCAGGGCTGTACACTAACAAGAATAAATGTCTCATCTCTCCAATTCAATATGGTTTGGAAGACACAGTAACCATTTGCAAATACACAATGGCACAGCTGCAACCCTCCCCTACAAATACTTGGGAATACCACTATCAATACACAAATTGACGAAGGCTGGCATCCCGCATTGGAAAGCTGGCATGTTAAGTCCAGCCGGTCAGCGGGTACTGGTGCAAACAAAATTATCAGCCATACCTGTTCACACTTTGATTGCAGTTGCTCTAAGCCCATGGGCTATTGAGTGCATTGACAAAAAACGTCGAGCCTTCCTTTGGAAGGGAACCGAGACAATGTCGGGAGGTCATTGTAAGGTCGCTTGGCAGAAAGTTTGTGTACCTCCTGAACTTGGGGGACTTGGGATTCCGAACCTGAAGATATGGGGCTATGCACTGAGGATGAAATGGATGTGGGAAGCAAGGTCTGACACACGCAAGCTCTGGTCTCTCTTGCCTGACAGCCAAGATCAAATGGTGGTAGCTATGTTTGCAGCATCCTCCTCCATGCGGGTAGGGGATGGTAAGTCCACTCTCTTCTGGAAAGATAAATGGCTGCAAGGGAAGTCTCTACAACAGATTGCCCCATGCCTTGTCCGAGCCGTGACTAACAGGGTTCAGCAGATTAGAACTGTTGCTGATGCATTGCAAGACAGGAAGTGGGTGTCGGATATTACGGGCGCACTGACGGTGCAGGTCATTCTTGAATACCTGAACTTATGGGAGACTTTGAGTGACATGGAGCTTAATGCCAACATGCCAGATCAACCGGTTTGGAAGTGGACTGCTGATAAAAAATTCTCAGTCACGTCGGCTTACAGAGCCTTCTTCATTGGTCAGGTCGAGCTTCATGGGGCCTGGGTGCTGTGGAAAACTAAAGCTCCCAACCGCTGCAAATATTTTGGGTGGCTTGTGCTACATGATCGCTGTTGGACGGCAGCACGTAGAAAGAGGCACAATTTACAAGATGATGATCGGTGTGTCCTGTGTGATCAGGAGAGCGAAACAATTACACATCTTCTCCTTGGCTGCTCCTTGTCGCGGGAAGTCTGGACCCTGGTACTGCAACCCTCCACTTTGGGCATCTCTGCCCGAGTATGGCTGTGACGACGGCCGGGACGGCGGCGCCGCCCGTTTCCGCGGCGGAGCATCGCCGGAGAAGACGCGATCTGCAGCTACACGGCTCGGTACCACCTGGATGCTATGGAAAGAACGCAATGCGCGGACTTTCAACAACAAGCACACCATGGCATTACCTATGGCACATTTGATCTTTGATGAGGCTCGCATATGGTCGAGGGCGGGATGTGCAGATTTGTCGGCGTTGGATCAGGTCGCCTCTGGTAGCACAATCGTTTCAATGTAATTGTTGTCTATGCTACAGCTTTTCTTTCTTTCTTTGTTCTCTATATTGGCCCCTTGAACGCTTCGTTCTAAGGGCTATACTGAACCTCTTCTTCCTTCTTAATGAAAAACGTGCTCAGGCACGGTCGCGAATGTCACACCTGGTTTTAAAGGCAAAACTAGGTGCATCTCATATGTGCGCCAGGATCAGTTTACACACATATGGTAGATGTCACAAGTGAATATCCATAACCATGCATAACGAAAGAGTATTATAGTGCATTTATTACAATCTCAGAGTTGACTCAAATGTCATAGCGGAAGACTTAAATAAACGTTCATCTAACGAAGCAAAAGTGACTCCAACTCCACAGGCATTGACTGGGGAGACTCGCCTAGAACTCCTCAAAATCAGTAGTGAAATCCTCAAAATTCTCCCAATCTGAGCAGCATTCCGGGTGTAGTTGATGCAATAAAAGAAAGAAAGAAAACAAGCATGAGCACATGACGTACTCAGCAAATGTAATATGACATACAAGGCTGAGGCAAAAAGGTTGGCTGACCATACTGCAGTAAGCACTTTTAGTTGGTCAAATTTTATTAAGCAACTATTTACTAGCAAATGAAAGTATATACCACCCACAAATTCATGAATGTCATATTCCCAACATACTCATATAGCCACGATTTACATCATGTTCAAGTATGATTATCATGTAAGGGTCCAGGCCGCTCTTGACCGTGAGCACGACTGTTATAACAGTTTTACACTCTGCAGAGGTTGTACACTTTCACCATAAAGCCACGTAAAAGTTCAAAGGAACTTTAAACCCAACCATGCCGAGGGGGCCAATCCTCTTAAATCACACTACGAGGCCTTTACAAAGATTCCTTAGTAAATAGTAACCCGCTAAGGTTTCCGGTTCAGAACCAAAGCATAACCCTCCCTAATGAGGTCTGTCTCTTACCAAAGCCCACAGCTCAAAAGGACCGAGCTATACCCCGACATTCGCCGCCCCCCATGCCCCTTTCGAGTAAAGCTACCATAAACCAGAGCACCTAATTAGTCAGTCAAAGCCAGAGCCACATGGCACTCATGGTTGTACTGTTTTCCTGGGTGGTTCTCCATGTTCCAATTAAAAAGATATGATCTTGCCATTTAATTAATTCAAAGAGTATTTGGAACATAGAGTAGGGGTTCATTTAACCAATCCCAGTTGAGCAAACTAAGCATCATCTACCATCAAAATTAATTAAGTAACCCAGTTTCAAGGACAGGAAAAATATAGTGGCTAGGCAAATCCTTAAATAGGAACCCATCAAATTAAGACACATGCATGGGTGGTGAAATTAATAATTATTAGGACATTTGCATGACATAATACACTTGCCTTCTTCCCAACTCTGTTGCTGCTCAAATCCTTCTCCAACAGTTGGTTCTTCAGAGAAATCCTCGAACTGGTCGTTTCCTAATCGCATCACACATTCACATGCAAGGAAACAATACAACAAATAAGAAACAGTACACCAAACAATTCCAACAGAAGAAAACAACGGCACAAAACTAATCTACGTGTTACAACGAACGCGTGAGCATGAGAATCACTAAAATCGGAGTTAAAACGCAAAAGATATGGCTTTTCTAAGGTTCAGGGACTTGCTGGCAAAGTTTTAAAAGTTCCAGGGGCTTAACTGCGAAAAACCAGGGGCTAAAACATAATTTTGTATAAAAACTCGGGGGCTTACGGGTAAAAAGACCAAAACAGGACCTCAGGCATAATTTTAAATCTTGCAGGGGCTAAAACAGAAGAAAAAGGACCTATTTAGAATTATTTTTGAACTAAACTCGACCGCGGGTTGTTTTTGAAAAACTTCAGGGGCTCTTTAGAAAAATCGCCACGCTGACCGTTATGTGGTCGGGTTGACTCAGGCTGGATCTAATCTAGGCCGTTAGATCTTGATCGAAGGGTCGGGAACGGATCGGGTAATCCGGCCGATGACGACGACGGCCGGGACGGCGGCGCCGCCCGTTTCCGCGGCGGAGCATCGCCGGAGAAGACGCGATCTGCAGCTACACGGCTCGGTTCACGACGGGACTTGGTCCTACGGACTCACCGGACCACGACGAGTTCACTTAAGGCGGACTGGGTGGCTGGGATGGCGCGCACGCGGTGGCCGACGACGGCGGCGCCATGCGCGGCGGCGGAGCTCTCGGGTGGATGCGGATCCGGCGCTACGGTGCACCAAAGACAACGAGACTTGGTCGGGGAGGGAGAAGGGAGGATGGCGTACTTACTGAGTTGGATCTCGACGAGGGGAAAGCAACGACGGCGGCCGGCGACGACCGACGGCGGGCGGCGGTGCTCGGCTTCACACGAACCAGGGAAACCGGCGGCCGAACCTCGACGAGAAGCGGCGGAATCGATGCGCAAGACGAGGGGAAGCTACTGGCGGTCTTGGTCTCCCACCACGAGCAACGAGGGCGGCGAATTGCCGGCAATGGCGGGCGGCGGCTCGAATTCGACGGCGGCGGCGCTAGGGTTGCTCGGGTTTGCGGCTCGACTCGATGGGAGGGACAGCAGAGGCGGGGGCCGAGTTAAATAGGTCGGGGAACCGGCCTTGGCGTGCGTGACAGGGACGGAGTCGGCGACGGCGACGGCGACGCTCGGGACTCGGCGCGAACTCGGCCGGGGAAGACTCCCGTTCGGAGACGAAGAACCTGACAGCCGGGCCCCACTTGTCGGCGACTCAGCAGAGAGGGAGACGGGGAGAAGAAGAGCGGGCCGGTGCTGGGCCTAAAGTGGAACGGGCCGAGGGAAAAGAAAAGGAATCGGCCGGGGAGAGAAAAGCGAGCGGGGGAAAAAGTCCAGGGGGCAAACTTGGACCGGGCCAAGAGTTAAAGGGGCGAAAACGAACTCGGCTATTTTAACTTTTCTAAAACTCAAACAAAAACAAATCAAATTCGAATTTAAACAGAATTTAAATTCCAACTTGATTTACTAGCAACCAAAAATATATGCAGCAGCATGAATGCAACAAAAACTTATTTTGTCTAAAATAATTATTTAATGTGATATTTAAATTGATAAAAGGCTAGAAATTCTAATTAAATTCTAGAAAATTTATTTAAGCCTTAATAAATCCTAGAAAAATTCAAAGGGTTGCTACAATTTAATTGTGATGAATTTTAGGGTGTTACAGCGAAAAAAGATTTTGTATATGGTTTAAGGCAAATGGTGATCCTCGTTGCGTTAACCAACGTTCTCAAGGTGCAACCGCTCAGCTGAACACGCCAAAGAAGCAGTTCGCTGAGCCAGCCTGGATTCGAGTCGCGGCAAAATCTTCTTTGAGATAAAAGTCAGGGCTCTTCTTTGAGATAAAAGTCAGGGGACGTGTCTCCCTTGGTCGAGTCATTGTCTTAATAAAATAATTGTCCTGTAGAGCCAATGCTAATAGTATTTTGTCTTAGAGAGCCGAAGCCAATATTGTATATATAGTCCTAGATTGTTGAAGGTAACGTTGGAATTTGGGCGGTTTTCTGCTTTATTTTGATCCTCACAAACGCATAAAAAATCATGGCTAAATAAGTTAATAAAGCATTTGACCACGACTCCTATTTCTGAAGCAAACATTGGTTCAGCCGTTCGTAATAATTTTGCACATAACCCCCGTGATTCCAAGAAATCAACATGAAGTCCTTTGAATTGTAGTCTTTTTCTTACCTCAAATGGTGGAATCCCCTTTGTTCCATGCTCCCCTCGTCGCCGCTACTCCTCCAGGCCGCAGCTCACAGGTTACTATCCCCCATCACAATGGTCTCACACTTTCAAATTTTTAGATTTTAGGATGTAATTAGGTACAATAATTAATACAATGATTTTCTCTAATTTTTAAATTGTTGAAGATTGATACTACTAATAGGAATATACTGTAGAAAAAATTATTTTATAAAATAAAATAAAAACATAGGTTATAAAAGTTCATGCTTTGCACTCGTGTTGGTTTCATTTAGTGACTTTATGTGCGCAACATTTTCAAAATACATTTAGAAGCACAATAGGTTTTTCTATGAACTTTTCTATATTCTCTAGAAATTATTCATATTCTTATGGAAAAATCTAATTTTTAATCCTTTTCATGAGCTCCAAATATTATATTTAAGTTTCTCATGTCCAACTCTCTCCAGGATTCTTCCCATGAATTTTATAATTTTACAAATATTTTTCATGAAATATGAATTTTGGACTTATCTATAATTATTTTATTACCAGAAAAATAAGTATTCCAAAAATAAAAGGCATAAATCTATGTAAACTAGCCTTGGGACCGAATTCATCTAGTTTTAGCCTAAATCCATCCTATCACTCTATTGAGCCAAATTTTCGAAGCCCATTAGTGCTATGGAATATGTCTAAAGCCCATTATCATTGAAAGAGGTCTTTTTTGAAGGGAGACCTCTTTGTTTGAAAATTCATAAGGTAGCTTTTGCCACCATATCTTCTGCTAATGCCACATTCCTTGCCTTGTCATCACGCCAAGCCTTCCGTCATCATTGGCCTCAAGCTTTTTCAGTAAGACCATCAGTGAATCTTAAATTATTTGCTATCATATTCCTTTTGTCTATGCTCTTTTACATAAAACCAAATGTTAGTATTAGATGTCTAAAAACCTGTTTAGCCCATAGTTTCCACGTTTAAGATCTGTTTTGCATCATTCTTGTTTCAATAGCTTCATATTAATGTATAAACTACAATTTAGCACTGTCATTTAGAATGTACTTTAGTTGTGAAATTTAATTACTATTAGTTTGATTTAAAGAATATTAAAAATTATTTTCCAATTAAAAGGTAATTATAGTTAATACTTCGGTCCGGATGATTAGAGATATCCTTGCTCTTTCTTAATAATATTAATTTGGTCAATACCAACAAAAATGAGATTCCATAATGATGTGGTTAGTTCGGCACGATTCATAAATTTATTCGATTAGATTTTCTCGCATGTTTTATTTATAAAACAATGTTTTAACTGGGAAACTTCTTACTTGAATATTTGGAATTAAAATAAGGCTAAGTTTACTCCGTATTTTTTCAAACGTTCAAATATAATTCTTTTTATTTCAATATTGGATATTCCTCCATAATAACCTTTATATATGCTTTTATTAAATTAAAATAAGTAAAGCATATATTCTTTTACTTTCTTTTGTAATCTTTTGATAGTTGTATATTTTCAACTAGATCTCTGTTTTTAGTGTTTCTTATGCTTACATAATCGTAGCATTGAATAAAGCTTGAAAAATTTTAGACGATTGAGAAAATCATTGTATTAATTATGCTAACAAATCATATCCCAAAATCCAAAAATTTTGGGGTGTGACAATGATGAACTATGTTATACCTAGATATACCTCTGTTTGTTACAAGACCATATGATTTAATTGGAACATGAAGAAGCACCTGGGCAAGCAGTGTACCCGTAAGTGTTATTTGGCTCTGATTTTGGCTGATTAATTAGTAAACTTATTGTCCAGTAACCTTGCACAAAAGGGACAAGACGAGAGGCACCGTTGGGGTATAGCTTAGTCCTCTTGAGCAGTATGCTTTGGTAAGATAGTGCTCTCATTCATCAGGATTATGCTCCCAAATTATTCCAAAATTCTCTCAAGCAATCGTAATCCTCCACTCCTACCATGGCTCAAACAACGCCTCATACAGCTCACGAATGATTCCTCGATATTTGGGCCATGATTTGATTTTCCCTTATACATACCCATTTCACAGCAACCACTTTCTCTTTCTTCTTCCCCCAACCAAACCATCTCATCTTCTTGCAAGAACTCGCCATTCCAAATCTGCATGGTCCATTCCTCTAGTGAACTCTTATAACAGTATTTCACCCACAAATTCTTCAAGCAACGCTTTCATCGTTATCTCCATCTCATTCGCAAGTTCTTCGAAACACTACTCCTATTCTTCGAAATGGCTTCATAATCTTCCGCACTAGAGGTTGTACAGTCATGAGCTACCCCACGAGGGTTAGTGCTCCCCCTTATCCTCCAAGGAGCCCACGACACCTTCTCTATCACAAGTTGTCACATAAGTCTCTCCCACACACATGCACACACACAACATGAAACAAAGCACAAAGAGCATGAAAAAGAAGACAATGAAGTTGCTAACCTTTGGCGCAAATAGATGAATAAAATCCCCACAAAACTTGAGAAAAATGGGCAGCACCTCCCCCCTCTAACACGCCATGGAGGAAGAGGAGAGCTTGATCTATCTGTTTGCTTGCGCTCGGGGAGGAAGCAGGGGGCCAGATATATAGGAGATCATTTAGTACCAGCTGGTGGCTCTAACCAGTACTATTATTGGCCAGTTAGTACAGGCTCGAGCCCCAAACCGGTACTAAATGACATAGGGACAGTTTAGTACCGGCTGGGGGGCATAGGCCATTTAGTACCGGCTGGGGGTCCAGCCGATACTAAATGGCCAACTAGCTGTTGGCCACCAATGGCCTGGCAGCCATTTAGTACCGGCTGGAGCCCCCAGCCGGTACTAAACTGCCCCCATGGGTACTGTGCTCCAGAACGTACTAATTGATTGCTTTAGTACCGGTTCTGGTATCACCGGTACTAATGTATGCTGATGAATGTGCACATTTCTACTAGTGGCACATACTCTTAGATTTCTATCCCATATGTGCATCGATGCTCCTTTCCCCCACCACCCTCACTATCTCCACCTCCTCTCATTCCCCTCCTCTCACACAGATGGGCAAATTTATTAGTGGCAGAGCCCACCTACCAGAACAAAAGATGGATTGGATTTAGGGTTTCAAAGTTGTAGATTAGATGTTCCGGGCTAGGGTGCTGGCCATATCATATGGTTGGCTAGGCTAGCAAAGGGCCCGACGGTAGTTGTGGGCAATGGGCAAGAGGTGAAGCAGCCATGGTGCCGCCAACATCTCATACATTAGTTCCGGGTGGTAACTCCTACCGGGACAATGGACTAAATGGTTCTCCACGAATTACTATAAAAGAAAAACATCCCATTTGAAGTTGCAATATGTTGTGTAGGTGGGGTGATTAGAAGGTTATACGAGTTGCACGTCAAGTGGTCGTGGGTTCGAATGCCATGGGGCGCAATCTTACTATTACTAATTAAAGGGTCCTTTTGTAGCCTTCACATTAATTCTTACAAGACGCGCTAGAAAAAAATAAATCATAGAAATTCTCACATAAATCAGAAACATCTGGCCATCAATCTGATAGACTCTAATAATCATATCCGTTAGATCTATTGTGTTTCTTAAGAAATTTCCCAACCCTGCCATTATGAAAGTATTCTAAAATAACATCCTCAAAGTATATCTAAATTACCCGCGCATGCCATTTTAAAAAATAGCATAAGAAATCGCCTTTAGCTTCCATCGGTGCTTCTATTGTCCCTGATCTTTATCAGCATACGGTATAGGTTTCCTCACTCTCTCCGTTGTCTATCTCTTGTGGTAGCAGTGTAGCACTAGCGCCGCCGGCAAGGAGTGCCATGACGTACATTCTTCAAAGAAGATGCTGACCATCTGTTGTTAGTGATAGGAAACTCCAGGGTAGTACATGCTTAATTAGGCATCCTATGTGTCAGTAGATGATAATAGATGTCCAATGTATTCATCACACAGTTGATGTCCAATGCCCAGAAGAAGCAGGAGGTAGCAACTCCATGTAAGACCCCGGCCAGCCACCAATTTGTGCTGACGGCGGCCATTTCCAACCGCCAGCACGGTGTGTGGCCGCCGCCAGCAGTGTGAGAGAGACGAGATCCAATAAAAAACCGTGCTTACCTATGCCGACATGAACAGCTATCTTCTTCTTGATCTGCTGATTTCTTCCCATGGAGTGTCGCCGCTTGCCATGTCGTCTCTGGGTGTAATCCAATGGAGTGAATGTGTGCAATGATCAAGAATAATGTTTGTGACCTGACTCGACAGGCAGCCGTGAACTGAGGACAAGGTCAAAGTCCTAATTCATTCATGCACATGCAAGTGAAAAAAAGTCATATAAACAACATCGCACCTGGATAGATGAATTATGTGCACCATGCAAACCACATACATGGTCATCACTATCAGAGTGAAGAACACTCCTGACGGCCAAATACCGTCAGAAAAGGACGAAAAACCGTCAGGAGTGCCGTTCCTGACGGTGAACTGGCTGACAGGAACCCGTGGTCAAGAAAGGTCACGTCTCTTGACGGTTGGCCGACAGGAATCCTTTCCTGACGGCAGTTCCTGACGGCCGACCTTAAGATGGAAAAGTAGACCAACAGTATAACCGTCAGGAAACCACTAATGATGGTGAAAAAAAATATATACACATGTAGTGTGCTGTAATTACAGTTTCTCAGCTCCATCAAAACCAATTTATCTGATAGTTCCACATACATGTTACATACATATCAGATTGACATTCATGAAGCTATTGGAATAAAATGAATAAACGAGCACTCCACTAAATATACATTCTTTCAGGTCTAAAGCCTTCATATGACAGGTTGCTTTAAACTCTATAGGTCCTTGTGTCTATATGACTCCCAGCAAGTTATTGAACTTGTAGACAGCTCAAGTAAACTAAAGATCAACTCAAATTCACCTTGAAGTTAAACTGAAGCAAGACGACACTCTCTGCTACCTCCTCCATCCCCATTGTATTTTGTTTTACCTGACCAAGTGACCAAATTAACTGAATGAGATGGCAAGCCATGTTGAAGTTGTCAAAACTTAAAAAGAAATAATAATGATGGAAGTATCAATTCACTATTTCGCCTATATCTTTTGATTCAGAACAAATTACAGAAGCGCTGCTAGAATCCTTTGATCATAAATTGTCCTTTGTACATTCTTTAACTCAACAATAGAGAAAATCTGAGCAGAAATCATATAGGATTTCAGTTTGGTTCAGAACAAAACCTACTTACATGAGACTTTCTGCCAAAGTACGAATGAAGCACTAGGATATAACAGAGGCACTAACCTTCCAGATTCCAGCAAAGTACGACAGTGATGCTACCTGTACAGACTTGCTCACACACCCATCAGGTTTGTGCATAGCAGCTTGCTAGCAGTGCCTCAACACTTCCTGGTAAATAAAATTGCCAACCAATCAGTTGATTTTTCCAACATGGAAGGTAACACTAAAAGTGCAGATTGTAGGTGAAAATGAAGTACATTCGAACTAGTTGTCTCCAAGTTAAAAAAAGCTAAAGGCATATGAGATGATCCCTCAATATTACAAGTATTTCAGACAAGTACAACCTACTCCTATATCCTACATTTGCAAACAAAGTTTAATGTCTTACTATTGGATCCCAACAAAAGATCACAGCTTGTTTTATCATACACGGCAAAGTGACTTATTCATGCTTATTTTAGAGAAAATTACTTAGCATGAACTAAAATTCATGCCCTTATACATGGTTATTTTGCAATTTATAGTTATCTGCAGAAGCATAACTTTCCTTACCTTGATCATCATTCTGCAACCCCAACTTATTGATTTCATCACCTTGAGTCCTACTTCAAACTTTAGAAATAACAGAATCTAATATTCCCTGGAATTGAAAGAACAAACCTCAATTACATATCTGCCTAAAACGAAAGCAATAAGCAGTAAAAAGGATGAAGATTAAAGAACTTGAAAATTAGATAAATAAAAATTGAACTTTTTTCAGACACACTCGTTTCTAAACTTCAATTGGCACACCAATCCCCTAGATTTCAGTTAACAGAATAAAATTCCATTGAACAATAATGGACATGTAGAGCAAAAATCCATAGTCCTAGAACAAATTGCCTGCAGAAATTGGGGCCTCACAGAAGTTGGGGGCAGCCTAGACGCGAATCTCGATATGGGGAACAAGCATCATCTAGGGACGGATGACGAGGAAGAGAAACTTGTTGTTACCTGGATGGGAAGGATGCGATGGGGCGGCGGTGGGTTGGATATTGAAGGACGAAGGTGGTGATAAGGGCTGCGGTAAGGTACCATGTCGATGGCGGCGGCGGAGGCGGAGGCCATGGATCTGAGTGAAGAGGACGGCGGCGGCGGTGGAGGCCATGGATCTGAGCGAAGAGGATGGCGGCGGCGGCGGAGGCCGGGGAAATGACTAAAGAGGACGGCGGCGGTGTGATCCAAATGACGCTGGAAGCGGAGGCGGCGCCCAAGGATCCAAGTGAGATGATCTCGGCGGCGGCCTGGCGTGGTGAGAATGAGATGCCGTGGATTGAGAGGAGAGGAGTAGGGTTTTGGCGAAAGCCATGCCAGATGCACGGTTCTGTTGGTCCTTGTTGGGCTGAGCAGGGTGCTGGCGTGCGCTATTGGATTCCTGACGGTCCACATACATGCCGTCAGGACTCTTCCGATTTCTGGTGGTGCATGTCAAGGTCTAGATTGCAGCATTACAGGGGCTGTTTGGATGCTGCCTGCCAGGCAGCTGCGCGCCCAGGCAGCGATCCGGACCCCAGGCGCGCCCAGGCAGCGATCCGGACCCCAGGCGCGCCCAGGCAGCTGCCTGCCTGGGGTTGCTGCCTGCGCCAGGCAGCTTTGCCAGGACCGCAAGCAAACAAGCCCTACATGGATGGATTGTCAATACTATGCTACATATGTCGTAGATGCATGATTCGATCGCTGTCATAATAATAGAAGGGAAGCAAATGAAAGAAATCGGAGCCATGGAGGCAACTAGAAGCATAAGAACGTACTGCATTGCAAGAAAGATGGGGCCAACATGCATAGCTTTCTATTGACTGGAAAATAAAATCAAGGTAAAACAAAGCTGTCTGCAAACATGGCGGAATACATACCTTTCTATATGAGGTATTAGATCATGAAGACTGAATTATATCTCTCCCATGGGGTGGCTTACAGAACACAATTTGGTACTCGAGATCACCGGTTTTGTCAAGGTAATCAAACATACCAAACTCCATATTCACTTTGAATGGTTACGAAAATTGCCATATCAATTTGGAAAAATAAAAATGAAAAAACTATATTACTGTGCTTAATCATAATAATTTAGATTATTTGGGACATAGATAATATGAAAGTGGACCAATGAGGATTGTATTCTATAAAATAAAGAAGAGAGAGACAACGAAAAGAAGAAATATCTATGTATCCTCCTATTCTTTTTTATTCAATTCGTATCATCTATGTAATTACTTCTTGGAACAAATTTAACCACACCATCACCATCTATGTAATATGTATTTATAATCTACACAAAAAACTACAGATTCTTTTTTATTTGAAATATTAAATATGTGAGTCATTTCCCCGTAAATATCAAATACACATTAGTAGTCTCCTTCTAAATTTCCTAGCCATGCAGGCGCACTAATTTTTTTGAATAACCGTTTAACTAAAGTTAACAGGTGCATTATTAGTCATCCTTACTTTAGCCACGTAATTGAAAGTGCAATTGACTTCGGTTTTGGTTGATTGATGACAAGGCGTTTGGAAGTCTAAATCTGTTGTCAAGTCATGGGCAGGTGGTAATACAAAAGCAATGATGGATGGTATACCAAAAAGAGGAAATGAATTGCAAGCTCAATGACGCATGCATGTTATTTAGTTTTAATGTATTTATCCTTGAGTAAATAGGAAAAGTCGTACTATAAAGGGGGATTCGAAGTTTACAGGTCTTGGTGATGATGAAGTGCTCATAGCCAACCTAACCATTGAGATAAAGCCATACTCAAGCACTTCCATCCATCCAAACCCATTTATCTCCAGAGTTTCAGTACATTGGTCCAGAGACTCCGCATGTCCAGAAACTCTAGACAATTGTCTGAAAACTCCGCACTTTGACAGCATAACGACTAGTTGCGGGTGAAGGGGTATTTATACCCCCTCACCCCCTCTCATTCATGGCTCTTGACCTAACTCGTACTTGAGTTTCTCTCTAGCATTCAAAGCTTCTCCCCACTCCCCTTTTGAGTTCCTTGTGAGATTTGGTGATGGGATTGAAGTGAGATTTGAGTGTGAGCAAGCTTGAGTGCAAGCAAGTTGATTTCACATCCTTTGAGCACTTCGTTGATCCTCAAGCCTTGGATTTCGGGTTCATTACTCTTGGAGCTTTGCTCCTAGACGGCTAGGCGTCGCCTGGGAGCTCCAACTAGGTTGTGGCAGCCCCATGAAGTTTGTATTACCCCGTGAAGTTTATAAGCTCTAGGGTCCTTGGATCCTAGAGAGAGGAAGTGGTTTAGTGGACAAACCCGCCCTTTGTGGGCACCTCAACGGAGACATAGACTTTCTTTGTGAGAGTTGAATTCTGGAAACTGAATCCTTGTGCCATTGTCTTTGATTTACTTTCTTTTACACTTGGATTGTGCATATTCATAATATTGTTAGGGTTTGTGGGCGATCTACTTCATACTTGATGTGAACTAGGTTGGTCCGATCTTCCGTCAGGTGAAGGGTAACTCATTTTGGGCGAAGCGCAACACACTGATCCGGCTTTAAGTCACCAAACTCGAACCCTGCACCACTCATGGACATATGCATGGGTGTCATGTCCTCATCAATACTCCCTGTGCACCTTATATTTCAAAAGAATCAAGTTCGAGATAAGTTTGCTCCTTCAATTTTGATTTCCAGTAGAAAGTCCGGAGTTACCGGAGATTTCTGCGGTGCAGAGTTTCCGGACAAATCTACGGAGTCACCGGAGTTTGGTACTGACAGTTCATTTTTAAGTGTCATGAACTCGCAGCTGGACTATTTACCTCCCTCTAGTCCATCTTAGGTCCTTTCAATTGGTATTAGAGCTTGGATCTCCGGATTGAAGATTAACCACTTGGAGAATCAAGATGTCGAGGGAAGAAAGTGTTAAAGGTGATGGATTAAAGAAGGAAGATCCTCCGAAGATCAATGACGACAAGGTTGTTGCTGAGGGAGTCTACGTGGGATCATCCGATGATGACTCGGATTATGAAGAAGAAGAAAAGAATAAGCGTGAGAATAAGTCCAACACTCAAATTCCTTTTGATTATTCTCGCTTAAATTATTCCACTCCTTACACCTCTATCTCCATGGGTAAACCTCCTCACTTTGATGGGACGGGGTATGCTTAATGGCGAAATGAGATGATTGCACATTTGATTGGGGTCCACCCGACCCTTTGGAAGATTGTGTTTAGGTGTAAACTATCCAAAGAACAACATGCCTCTCTTCACAGATCAAGAACATGAGATCCACCGCAACATGCAAGCCACTCCCATCCTCCTCAAGTCCTTAGCACCGGGGGAGAAGAAAAAGGTGGATGGGTACCATTCCTCCAAAAAGATTCGGGACACTCTTCAAATCAACCATGAAGGTACAAGAAAGGTTAGAGAAGGAAGAATTCTATGCTTGGAAGGAGAGCTCAATAGATTTGTCATGCACCCAAGCAAGTCACCACAAGAGATGTACAATAGGTTGAATGACATCATCAACAAGATTTGGTCACTTGGAAGCGACAAGTGGGGTGACTGTGAAGTGGTTGACAAGATTCTAAGTGCCTACATGGCAAGAGATGTGAATCTTTCCACCTTGATTAGAGAGAAGAGAGGATTCAAGAGGTTCACTCCCGCCGATGTGATTGGAAGAATTAAAGAGCATCTCATGACCGTCAAGGAAGCCAAGATCTCCCAATAAATGTCAAGAATCTATGAGCAAATAGAGAATGGGAATGGTGTTGCTCTTCAAGCAAGCTCTAAGAGCAAAGGCAAGGAAGTGGTCAAGGTTGATGAAAGCTTAAATAGAGAAGACAAAGAAGATAGTGATAGTGGTAGTGATGATGAAGAAGAATTAGCCATGTTCATGAAGAACCTCAAGAAACCATTCAAGAGAAGTGGCTTCTTCAAGAAAGGAAGCTACCAGGGCAAGACTCAAAGGAAGTCAAACCGACCGTTCTATGGGTGTGGGAAAACCGGTCACTTTGTAGCCGATTGTCCAACACCCAACAAGAGGGAAGAAGATGGCAAGAAGAAGAAGAAGAAGCAAGTCAGTGAAGCACATCTTGGTCAAGAATGGGATTCAATGGAAGATACTTCCAATGATGAGGATATGGCCACCTTTGCCATGCAAGCTCCAACAACAACAACCACATCACTATTTGGAGAGCTCATAGATGATGAAGGTGATGCTACTCATCTTTGTCTCATGGCAAAAGGAGTGAAGGTAGTTCCTCAATCTCTCTGTCTAGATCAAAAGGATGATGGTAATGATGATGATGATGATGACAACGTAGATGTATATGAAACATTGACTAAGCAATTTGGTAACAAGGCCGCAAATAGAATTACGATGCTAGTGGGGGAATTGGATGCTAGGGAAAAGACCCTTGATGCTCAAGAAGAGTTGATGAGGCGTGAGCAAGAGAAATCAATAGCCGTTGAGAAATCCCTCTCCCAAGAAAGGAAGGGTTTCAAGTCGCAAGAGGACTTGCTCAATGCTAAAATTGACAAACTTTTTGGGTTTGAAAAGTCTCTTGCTAAAGAGAAGGAGAATGTTGAGAAGTTGACTAAGGAACTTTCCTTAGCCGATGAATCAAATGCTAAACTTAAGGTCGAAAATGAAACACTTCAAGAAAACCTATCATGTTTAAATGCCAAGCACACAACCCTTGAAGTACAATTCAACACTCTATGGGATAGCACATCTTCATGCCCTAATGATGCAACCAAATTCTCTAATCCCTCCACTAGCAATGGTTGTGCAAGATGTTATAATGTTGATATAAAATCTTGTGGTACTAACCTTGCCAAAGCACAAGTTATGAAGAAGGAAATAGCAAGGCTCACCGATTTCCTCAAGAAAGAGAATCCACATCTCAAGATAGGTAAGTTTGAGAAGCATTCCAAGGCTTTCGGAACAAGTTACATGAAGAGGTTTGGCTACAAGGATGACAAGGGTTGGGCAAGGAGGAGCAAGGTAATAGAGACCTCATCCAAATAATAAAAAAGAACAAGACCTCCGGGCTAGGTGTGAAAGGTGGCTTGTTGAAGCACTTTCAACACACTAGCTATCCTTGGAGCAAGGGGGAGGAACACAAGACAAACTACATGAAGCCCATGATTTTCAAGTCCTATCACACCTTGTCATATGAGTATGAGAGGCCTCAAACTCAAACTCAACCCAAGAACGAGAAGCCCACCAAGATCAACTTGAAGCAAGACAAGAAAGTCAATGCACATGCTCCTCAAAGTACTTTTTATGAGGATTATGTGTTGACTTAGGACCATCGTGGTAGGGTGGTTGCCAAGTATGTTGGGTATCGCACTGGGGACACTTTGATCAAGAGAAGTGTGTGGGTGCCCAAAATTAACTCTCAAGGACACAAATCTCTTTAGGGTACCTAAATCAAAGGCTTGACTTGTTTTGTAGGCATACTCCTCCGGTGGAACCAAATGAGTGCTTGATAGTGGATGCACAAATCACATGACTAGAGGGGAAAGTGTGTTCACTTGTTTGAGGCAAATGAAAACTCAAGTGATAACATTGTGGTTGCCGATAATAGCAAAGGAAAGAAGAAGCAATGACTCTATTGCTTTCAAGGGTGTACTCAAGGGAGAGTTGTATCTTTTGGATTTCACATCAGAGAAAGCTCAACTTGATGCATGCTTGTTAGCAAAGTCTAGCTTGGGTTGGCTTTGTCATCGCCGACTAGCTCATGTTGGGATGAGAAATCTTGACAAACTTCTTAAGGGTGATCACATTCTTGGACTAACAAATGTTTCCTTTGAGAAAGATCGTCTTTATAGCGCATGTCAAGCGAGAAAGTAAGTTGGTGTACCTCATCCACCCAAGAGCATCGTCACCACCGAGATGCCTCTAGAACTTCTTCACGTGGACATGTTTGGGCCCGTGGCCTACATTAGCATTGGTGGTAACAAATATGGCTTTGTTATTGTTGATGATTATTCTTGTTTTACTTGGGTGTTCTTTTTGCATGACAAGAGTGAAGTTCATGAAATATTCAAGAAGTTTGCAAAAAGGGCACAAATTGAGTTCAAGGGAAAGATCAAGAGTGTGAGAAGTGACAATGGCACCGAGTTCAAGAACACCAACATTGAAGGCTTTCTTGAAGAAGGAATTGGACATCAATTCTTTGTGCTATACACTCCTCAACAAAATGGTATTGTTGAGAGGAAGAATAGGACTCTCATTGAGATGGCAAGGGCAATGCTAGATGAATACAAGACTTTAGATCAATTTTGGGCCGAAGCCGTCAAGACCACTTGTCATGCCATCAACCGTCTTTACCTTCACAAACTCTTGAGAAAGACGGTGTATGAGATCCTCATTGGTAAGAAACCAAACATGTCTTACTTTAGGGTTTTTGGAAGTAGGTGCTTCATTCTTACCAAGAAGCCCAAAAACTCTAAATTTACACCTAAATGTGATGAAGGTTTCTTGCTTGGTTATGCTTCAATTGCTCATGGCTATCGTGTTTTCACTAAGACCTCCGGTTCTGTTGAAATTGCGTGTGACGTGAGCTTTGATGAAACTAATGGCTCTCAAGTAGAGCAAATAGATTTGGATGATGTAGATGAAGAAGCTCCACGTCAGGCCATCGAGAAGCTAGCCATTGAGGAGATCTGGCCACAAGAAAAAGAGGCTCAAAATCAAGAAGAAGGTGTAGCTGCAACAAACAAATCCATTCCATCCGCTGCTGAGAAGTCCGGAGACTCTGAACAAATGGCCAGTAACTCTGGGCCGTCCGGAAACTCTGGACCCTCTGGCGAAGATACACCTGATCCAACTCAAGAGTAAGTGGAAGATGATGATGGTGATCTAATTCAACACCAAGCTCAAGAACCACATCCAAGAGTCCATCAAAGTGTTCAAAGAGACCATCCTATTGATAACATACTTGGGAGTATCCAAAGTGGGGTAACTACTCGCTCTCGATTAGTAAATTTTTGTGAACATTACTCGTTTATCTCCTCTTTGGAACCTCTCAAGGTGGAAGAGGTACTAGATGACCCGGACTAGGTAATGGCGATGCAAGAGAACCTCAACAACTTCAAGAGAAATGAAGTTTGGACTTTGGTGGAAAGACCCAACCAAAACGTGATAGGAACCAAGTGGGTCTTCCGCAACAAACAAGATGAACATGGTGTAGTCACAAGAAACAAAGCAAGGTTGGTCGCTCAAGGATTCACTCAAATAGAAGGTTTGTATTTTGGTGAGACATATGCTCACGTAGCTAGGCTTGAGTCAATTCGTATTTTACTGCCTATGCTACTCACCATGATTTCAAGCTATATAAAATGGATGTGAAGAGTGCATTTCTCAATGGACCGATTTTTGAATTCGTACATGTTGAGCAACAACCGGGTTTGAAGATCCACATTACCCTCACCATGTTTATAAGCTCCAAAAGGCGTTCTATAGGCTCAAGCAAGCACCAAGAGCATGATATGAATGCCTTAAGGATGTTCTCTTAAGGAAAGGCTTTGAAATAGGCAAAGCCGATTATACTCTCTTTACACGCAAGCAAGATAAAGATATTTTTGTGTGCTAAATATATGTCGATGACATCATATTTGGTTCTACTAACAATGCGTGGAGTGAAGAGTTTAGTAGGATTATCACGAAAATATTTGAGATGTCAATGATGGGCGAGTTGAAGTTTTTTCTCGGATTTTAAATCAAGCAACTCAAAGATGGCACCTTCATTAGTCAAACCAAGTACACCACGGACATGCTCAAGAAGTTTGGCATGGAGAACGCTAAGCCCATCAAGACTCCCATGCCAAGCAATGGACATCTCGATCTAAATGAAGAAGGTAAAGCTGTGGATCAAAAGGCATATCGCTCCATAATAGGATCTCTACTCTATCTTTGTGCATCTAGGCCCGATATCATGCTTAGCGTGTGCATGTGTGCAAGGTTTCAAGCTAACCCGAAAGAGTGTCACTTGGTGGCCGTTAAGAGAATTCTTAGATATTTAGTACACACTCCTAATCTTGGTTTATGGTATCCCAAAGGCTCAGATTTTAGTCTACTTGGCTATTCCGATTCGGATTATGCCGGTTACAAAGTGGACCAAAAGAGTACATCTGGGACTTGCCAATTTTTTTGTCGATCTTTGGTGTCATCGAGCTCAAAGAAGCAAAACTTGGTTGCCCTATCAACCGCTGAAGCCAAGTATGAGGCGGCCGGCTCATGTTGTGCCCAACTACTTTGGATGAGGCAAACCTTGAGTGACTTTGGGTGTGATTTTAGCAAGATTCCACTCTTGTGTGACAACAAGAGTGCAATCAAGACTGCTAATAACCCCGTACAACACTCCCAAACAAAGCATATAGATATTCTCCATCACTTCTTAAGGGATCATGAGGTTAAGGGAGATATTGCTTTACGTCATTGTTGGCGGTTGTTACGGCCTAGTTCTGGCCCATTTTTACCGCCAATGTCTTGGTAAATAAATGGCTTATACATGTAGTTCCATGCATTGTTAGGCTAATACTAATTATTTCCATTAGTCTTGGTGTTTCTAAAGTGTTTTGCAGGATTATGCCTGAAATGACATTAAATAGAAGATCCCTCGTTTTGGCTCTGAGATACACTTGGAATTACCATGAGCACAAACAATCTCAGATGCCAAATTGGAGTTCACCAATGAGAATAGCTCGTCGAGACGATTTCAATGGATATATTACTTGCATCGTTCAGAGCTCGGAATAGAAAGATGTCAAAGCCCGAGAAAATATGCAGGTGCTGACATCATCATTACATTAGCACCTGACCAACCGGCCCCACAGCAGCTACACGCGGGAGAAAAGGGCAAGCCAGCAACCAGGCAGGCCCACCAGCATGCAGCACAGCAGCAGAGGCAGCCGGGCGAGCGCCTTGCGCATGCGCTAGCGCGGGGCTGGCCCATCAGCCGTGACGCAGGGGTGCGTGGCCTCATGCGCAGCAGCGCTGCAGCTGGGGCAGGCAGTAGTCCCTGCAGGATCCAGGCGGCCCACGCATAGGAGGTGGTGGCCCCCACGCAGCTGGCCAGCAGCCCCACATCACAGCACAGATCCAGGGCAGGCCAGCAGCACAGGCGCCGCAGTAGAGGCACAGCACGCAAAGGCGGCGGACGCATGCAGAGGCGACACGGCGCCGGGACGAGTGGCGTGCCATTGCTGGCCCTTGGCTGCATGCGTGGGAAGGCAGTGCTGAGCAGGGACACGTGGCCAGCAGCGGTTGGCTGCTCGGCCATTCACGCGGATCAGCGGGTGGAGAGAAAGCACAATGCATGCAAGGTCCTCCGCATCCCAAGTCACCTCTCCACTGTAAATAGACCCCATCTATTCACTTGTAACACACCATTTGGAAGCAAGTCTCCATTCCACTCTTCCAAGATGTAGAGTTAAGCTAGTCTAGCTAGGAGTTAGAGTCAGGGTCGAGGTTCCAGACTCGTCTTCTGGAGTTCTGGTAAAGTTCTTGTATCTTTTCCTTCTCTTTATGCAAGACTCAGAGTATTCAATATATTATCTTTCACATTTAGTTGAGTTATTCATTCTGCATTTATTTCATGGATAAATGTGGAAGGTCTAGTATAGGTTTTAAGCTATGATAGTCTGGCTCTGGAAGTTCTCTCCCTAGTTCTTTATCTCTGCTGGTTCTTCGTTTCTGCTCAATACTTGTGGTGAATTGTCACTAAGATATTGACGGGATTGCTTGTTGTTTCCAGTAGAGTAAGTAGTCATTGTCTGGTGTAGGTGAGGTACCTACACTAGGTGGTGACCTTTTTGTACCTGAGTTGGCACGGAGGTGGTAGCCGTTAGGTGGTGACAGCCCTATACGACCTACGTAGTCCATCACGCCTGGCTCGGCCCCCACAGGATCCCAGAGTTTGGGGTTGATGGCACGCCTTCTCATCCCTTTCTGCGTGTCGTTGGCCTCGTTGTCCCGACGCTGAGATGATAGAACTACGAAGAGAACCATAAATGCCTTTTTTCATCTAGCCATAACCTTTGCTAGTGATGACTCGAAGTCATTGGAATTATATAGGAATCCTTACCTGTCTCGTTGTCCTCCCACTAGCTAGACCACTCTTCTATCTATATCATTTATTCTGGATTTCTCCTTGTGTGTGTCAAATGCATATCACTCCTATCATACCCTTTACCCCCACCTTGTTAGTCGGTACTTTTTAATTAGTAGTTACATTGTCCTTGTTAATAGTCAATACTCTTTATCCATTGCGTAATTGAGTAAATAAATACGATACCTTGGAATACTCCTGGTGAAATGCTACATTGATATCCGTGCGCTTGCGGGTATATATATATGTCATAAGAATACCAATAAACACTCCTTGCACCATCACCGGGATTGGCAATCCTGATAGTGGACCGTAAGATGTGTCAACAGTCATGTAAACACCGAGAGGCAATTTGCCGATATCTTCACTAAACCACTAGATGAGTCAAGATTTTATGCTTTGAGGTGTGACTTAAATATCTTGGATTCTCGTAACATGACTTGAGGCTTTGCACACAACATTGGGTGACTTCTAGATAGGTGCTTATCAAAACAAAAAGGTTTTCCAAAAACTTCGTGTGTTCTGTTTTCTTAAAAATATTTGAATCTCTCATCCATTTGACTCAAGATCATTGCTTCTATTGATTGTATGTTGACTGATCTTGAGTTGATGGATTTCTCAAACTCCTAGGAACTCCATAGCTTAGTGCTCTATCTTTATCTAAATACCAAATGTTCAAGTCATATTGGATTCGAGGGAGCGGAGTCTGCGGATAAATGTGTAGACACTCCGCACAAGTGCGGTAACTCCAGAGAAGTGCGGAAACTCCGAACTAATACGGAAACTCCGGACTTTGGGGCGCGACCATTATATACCGTTTCACCACCAGTTTTTACCCCTTCACGTCTTTTCTACCGCCGCCAGTTCGTTTTCTTCTCTTCTCCACCCAAATTCATCGCCCCCATGGAGATTTGAATATTTAACCATGGTTTCTCACCCAAATCATCAAGGAAGGCTTCTTCAAGATCGTCTAACCCTCTAGGGTTCTTGGAGATTGGATTCAAGTCCTCTTCTTCTAACTCCAAGGTACCTTAGGTCTCTTTTATCCAAGGTACAACTAATCCACCAAGTATTCTCCTTGGTGGATTAGTTGTATTAGAGACCATACATGTTGGATCTAAGTTTTGGTTAAAATCCCATGGCTACAAATCTCACATTGTGCATTTTAGGGTTCAAACTAGGAAGGTACGGAAACTCTGGACATTGTCCGGAAACTCTGCACATGTGCGAAGTTTCCTGGGATTTCTATGGAGTCTCCGGACCCTCCCAGTCTGAAAACTAAAATGCACATATGCTTTATAGTGTGATTGCAAATCCTATGGTTCCCTTTCTTATGCATATCTTTTTGGACATCAATGGGAAGAGTGAAGAAAGGTGCTTCTAATCCCAATCTCAATCCTAGGCAATCTCATCATGAGCTAGCAAGGTCTAAAGATCGTCATGATTCAATGAACCAAAGGCCAAGTGATAGTGATGAAGGGGAGCAGGCAGTTAGGAGAACTCGGTATCATGCCTGGATTGACAAGGGAAAGGGTATGGATCAAGGGACATCTAGTCATACTTATGCACCACATTCTCCAAGCTCACCATCGGCTACTCCTTACATGAATCATCAATGCCAGCTCCCTCACTTCACCGTCGTGTCAATCCTCGGAATAAAGGTGTTGCATATGCTATATGTCCTCAAACCCCTCCACGTCTTGAAGCCACTTTTGGTCTGGATCAAGAAAATCATCCCACTAATCCTAGAATCAAGACCCCAATTACGCCTTTTGGTTACACTCCAATCGTGCCAAGAGACTATAGTGGCAAGAAGCTAGCCGTAAGACAGCAAAGGAAAGACGAAGCATATAGGTTTGACAGGATGCAAGGAATTGATCCGAGCTTTTGGAATGACTTTCATGAAGATTTCTACTTCTCCATATGCATGAAGAAGAAATACAAGCCACGAATTGTGCCTACGAAATGGATTGATTGGAAATTCTTTGAGGAAGGAAATGATGAAGTATATCCACAAGTAGTCAATGCTTGTGAGCAATATGGGCTCCGAGACTTGTTGGAATTCAAAAATGATTGGAAAGGCTGTAGCTATGATGCAAAGGTCGTAGCCATCCATTGGACAACCGAGGGGGAGTACTATTGTGTGGACTACATGATGTTCTCTAGGATTCTTGGTCTTGGTACTAAAGATGAGAGGAGAACTTGTATCCACAATGAGACCACAATTAAGTCAAGTGAGGCAACATTCATGTTTTCCAATCCGGTGATCGCTTATGAAGGCGAAGCCTCTAACTTGCTTCCCTATTACTATCATCTCAATGCAATCTTTTTGGAGATGATTGATCCAAAGGGCAGCGATGCTAACTCTTTGCACTTCTATGCTATCAATCTTCTAAACCGCCTTGCACCTGGATGACAACCCTTCTGTATCTTTGACTACATTTGGAATAAGCTTAGGCGGCCTATGGATGATTCGAGGAAACACTTGCCCTATGCTCCGTACATCATGTACATGACTGAGAAGGTGACCAAGAAGACTTTTCAAAAGCATGTTGCTGAAAGTGCATCTAGGCACTTAATCTATTTTGGTGATTAATGACAATAGAAATTTGGATATAATGCTTTGAATGAGTTGTGCAGGAATAAAATGAAAGAAAAGAAAAGAAATGTGAAAAGAAGGTCCCCAATTCAATTTCTTATGGTGGTGGACTCGATCGAAGAATTTAATTTGATTTTCGGTTTGAATTTGAGTATAGGACCACCGTACTATCAAGGGGGACGTGTTCGACAAATTCTAGTTGTTATAAGTGCTATGCTTGAGATGAAAATCCACTTGAGAGACACACAAAGTCACATTCACATGTTGTCTGCTTGGTCGGAACTTAGGCCGGAAGATCCGACCGGAAGTTCCGGCCAGCTCGGTTTGAATTTGTTCCGGGGCCGGAAGATCCGACAGGGTGTCGGAAGATCCGACGCCTGGAACTGTTCTGAGGGCTTTCTTGCTATGTTCTGTCATTTGCCGAAAGTTCCGGCCCTCATCGGAAGATCCGACACTATGTCAGAAGATCCGATGCCTGGAATTTGTCTGGGGTTTTCTAACACTAATCTGTCATTCTTCGGAAGATCCGACTCATGGTCGGAAGATCCGATACCCCTTCGCAGAACACATAACGGTCACATTTTGGGGGGTTGATTGAGGGAGACTTGGGGCTAGTGTGACAGCCCGGCTCTTTGTGAGCTTCTCAACGGAGACGTAGCTCCTTTGTGGAGTGAACTTCGGAAGTAAATCCATTGTCTCCTTGTGCTCACTTGTTTTATTGTTGGATTTGCTCGATTTGATCCGATCTACTTGCTTGTTGTTATTCCATTGCATTGATCATATCTAGAAGGCTCTATACACTTATTGTCACACTTCTATTCAAGTAGAATATCTAAAAAGTGTTCTAGAACTCAAATTACGAAGTAAAGTTTTTATCACGTCGGAAGATCCTACACAGTGTCGGATCTTCCGGGGGTCGGAAGATCCGAGACTGCATCGGATCATCCGACGTCTGACAGTTTTCAGAGAAATTTTGCAGAAATTTTT
>OAMR01000180.1:659678-680041 GCA_900205405.1 Echinochloa crus-galli
CCCCCTGGAGGATGCGCCGTCAAGTCGTTCCTCTAGTCGGATTTCTTAATTTGTAATATACACTCTTTAGTTTTTGGCGAGGACTTGCGAGAACTAGCTCAACGTCTCATCAATATCCTTAAGGCATCTGAGAGGGGAGAATTTGTTCCTGATAGAGATAGAGATGAGCTAACCTATGCCTTAGGAAACAAGGAGCATCCTGGACGTATGCGCGGCGTAGGCATAGTACCCTGGAAGAAAGGTTTCAAAGAGGACACCGCCTCCTATAGGAGCCGTTCGAGGAAGAAGGCGGAATATGAGCAGAGGGTGAGGGACCTAGAGGAAACGGTAGCCGCCCAGGGCTCAAAGATATAGGAAATGGAGGTAGAGACGGAGTGGCGAATGAAGTTAGCATGGCTGTAGATACAAGCCACAGGAACCGCCAGCACAGAGCATGTACCTCTCCAAGATCCTAATGCGACCCTTCTTAGCCCTTGAAAGTGCATCTAGGCACTTAATCTATTTTGGTGATTAATGACAATAGAAATTTGGATATAATGCTTTGAATGAGTTGTGCAGGAATAAAATGAAAGAAAAGAAAAGAAATGTGAAAAGAAGGTCCCCAATTCGATTTCATATGGTGGTGGATTCGATCGAAGAATTTAATTTGATTTTCGGTTTAAATTTGAGTATAGAACCACCGTACTATCAAGGGGGACGTGGTCGACAAATTCTTGGTTGTCAAAGTGCTTTGCTTGAGATGAAAATCCACTTTAGAGACACACAAAGTCACATTCACATGTTGTCTGCTTGGTCAGTACTTAGGCCGGAAGATCCGACCGGAAGTTCCGGCTGGCTCAGTTTCGAGTTGTTTTCCTTCGGAAGATCCGATCCTAACATCGGAACTTCCATCGGAAGATCCTACACTGTGTCGGATCTTCCGGGACTTAGCCAGATTTCAGCATTTTTGTGTGTCACATGCATGTTCCGACCCCTGGCCAGAAGATCCGACCGGAAGTTTCGGCCAGCTCGGTTTTGGTTTGTTCCGGGGCCGGAAGATCCGACGTGTGTCAGAAGATCCGACAGGGGGGCTTTCTTGCTATGTTCTGTCATTTGCCGGAAGTTCCGGCCCTCATCGGAAGATCCGACACTCTGTCGGAAGATCCGGTACCTGGAATTTTTCTGGGGTTTTCTAACACTAATCTGTCATTCTTCGAAAGATCCGATACCCCTTCGCAGAACACATAACGGTCACATTTTGGGGGGTGGGTATTTATACCCCTTCACCCCCTCATTCATTGCTGCTACCTCCACTGATCTAACTCGTGACAAGCACCCACTTGATGTCACACCCGGATTTTCACAAAACCCGACTGCGGCCATATGTGTGCCCAGGAAGTCCACAGAACACATACAACGAACAAATATGATAAACAGAGTACAAATGCTAGAAATAAAATAGTTCACATCAGTTATATCAATAATATTTATTACAGCGGAAATATATAACTCTCAACTAGTGGAGCCGCAGTCCACAGGGACTCTGACTGGGAGAGCGCAACTCAGAAGTACGGCAGGTCCTCAGGGAACTCAGCAGCAGTCTCCTGATCAGCCCAGTCTGTTTACCCATTCGGGATTTTTTTGAATATTGACAAGTGTAAGTAAACAAATACTTAGCAAGTATAGCACGGGTATGAAGGCTCAAAATAGGCTAGACACGGCTTAACTGCATTAACATTTTTAGTTGGTTCATTTTAACATTTAATATTTACTACAAGTGAATGAAACCCGGTCGTAACCCAATTAATAAGTATGAGTGACAATAATCATAAATGAACATCATCTTCTAATAAAAAACGATCCAGGCCGCTCGTGACCTTGAGCAAGGCTATCATGATAGATTATACACTCTGCAGAGGTTTCGCCCTTTATCCACCATTCGCGTAAAAGTTCAAAGGAACTTTGCACCCAATCACGCACATCAACACTTCCGAGGTGTGACGGCATAGGGACGCTACGATGTTTTTCACAAGACATCCTAACAAGACAATAGCCGCTAGTTTAACAAGGCGGTGAGACCATAGGCACCGAGATCGACGTACGCCTACGGAGTCACATCATAGGGGGGTCGATGGCGTCCATAGCACGGGCATCGCACCCATCCATGCACAACATGCGGAGTTCCCCATCGCAGGGACTCCCAACACCGGACTGGGTCTAACGTGACCTATCCGACGGATCGCCCGTCCTCGGCGGAATCCGGAAACACCCTTTCAACTTTTGTCCACTAACGCCGTTGGCCCCAATGGTAGCCAGTGGCAAGCTAGAGCCGTACAAGTTACTTGACCAAGACCAGAGCCATAATAGTTCTAGCCGTGGCGACAGGCTCTTGGGTTGCCGCTTTAAGAACCGGACCTTACGGAGAGACACTAGAGCAAAGCACACAGCACATGCCCCAGTTCCCTGAACCATGTTGATAAAACCATGTTTTATCATAAATGTTAAAGTGAACCATTAAGTCAAGTTTAACAATTAAATACCAGTGACAGTAGCTGCGCATAGCAAAAGATTCTACCCACATGCATAAGCCCAAGGTTATCAAGGTACAGGATATACAAAACTAGGTACAACCTTAATGGGACAGTAAATTAGACACATGCATATGAAAGTAATGAATATAAAGAGTGTGTTTAGGTAGCAAGGATTGTCCGTGCTATAACTTGCCTTCCTCAAAGTGCTGCTGCTGCTGCGAGTCCTGCTCCGAAAAGTCCTCACCGAGCTCGAACTCCAAAGCTAACGACTCGCCGACTGGACACGTAGCACGAAACAAGCCAGCACACAAACCAATACATGCAAACAAATAATAATCTATTAGAACAGTACACCAAACAGTAGAAACAGTACATAAAAAGGTTTTAGAAATATTCTACGCCTCACTACAAACACATTAGCACGAAAATCACACTAGTCGTAGCTAAAACGAAAAACATACGGCTTTTCTAAGATCTAGGGACCTGCTGGCAATTTTTAAAAGCTTCCAGGGGCTTATTTTAAAGAAACCAGGGACCTATATGTAATTATGCTTAAAAAAAGAAGGGCCTATGCGTAAAAGAGCAGGGGCTAGAGTGCGGGTTCTAATACTTAAAAACTCAGGGGGGTTTTCGTTATAAACAGGACCTACTGGTAATTTCTTTTGAATGGAGGTGGACTGCGGGTTGATTCGGGGAAACTTGGAGGGCTCTTTAGCAAAAACTACACGGCTGACCGTTACGGCCAAGTTTGACCGGGGCTGGGGCGGATCAGGGCCGTCGGATCTTGATCCGACGACGTGGATCACTCCCGGCGCTGGGGTTCGCCGGCAGGGGAGGCGGGCACGGCGGCGCTGCTTGGCCGCGGCGGAAGCTCGCCGGAGCAGAGCCAAATCGGCACTCTGGGGCTTCAATTGGCACGGGGGTGGCACCTATGGCACCAGGGTGGGTCTCGTCGGGGCTCGGGCGGTCTAGGGTGGTCGGCGACGGCGAGCAGCGGAGGCAGCGACGGTGAGTGGCGGGAACCGAGCTACGGGGCACGGGAGGGGTCAAGGACGGGCTCAGGAGCAAGCTCACCTTCACGCGATGTTTCTGGCAGAGTCGATTTGACCGGGGCAGCGCAGGAGGGGGGAGTCGACGGCGGCCGGCGAGCCTCGGGCGGCGATGGCGAGCGGCGCTGCGCGAGGAGGGTTGCTAGGGGGTTTGGGAGCTCGGCTGGGGATTGGTGATGGTCATGGGGGCTCGGGGAGCGGTTTAAATAGCCTAGGGGGTGTGCTTGGCCGGCAAGTCGCGCGATCAGCGGCGGTCGGTGATCGGGGGGAGTTTCCTAAGGGGGGAGGTGCCTTCCTTGCTCGGGTGAGCTCGGGATGGAAGGGGTGCGCGCGGGGAAAGCTCGGGGAATCTTCCAAAGGGCCCATGGGCGCGGGGGAGGGACCAAGCCGGCCGGAATCGCGGCGGAATCATCGCTGGAGGGAAGGGGGGCGCTCGGCGTGAGGTAGGGGACGACCCTGACTTGCGGGCCCGCGCATTTAGTGGCTCGTGATGGAGAAAGGAAGGGGAGGGGGGCTGGGTGAGTTGGGCCGGCTCAGGGTTGGCCCAGGAGAGAAAAGGGGAGGGGGCGAGTTGGGCTGGGAAAGGAGGGTTGGGGGAGCAAGAGCGGCCCGGGAAAGGAGTTTGGGGGCAAAAGTGAACTCGGCTTGAAACAACTTTTCTAGGGCTCAAACAAATGTGAATTAAATTCAAATTTAAATAGAATTTAAACTCCAACTTAATTTGCCAACAACCAAAACACAGAGCAGCAACATGAATGCAACAAAAATGTTTCTACACTTATATTTGATTTTAATATTCATAAATAATTTGTTTTACCTATATTAAATATGAACAATTAAAATAAAAGCCAATTAAGTACTAAAAATTTTAAATGGGCCATTTTTGGGTGTTACACTTGAGCATTCATTTCACTCCTCTACTCCTTCCCAAGCTTGATTCTTGCAAGGATTCATCTAGGGTTTGAGTGAGAGAGAAGGTTGAAGGTGTGAAGCTTGTGTTAACTTTGAGCCCTCACTTGTTCATCTCTTGAAGCACTTGAAGCAACTTTGATTCATCGATTCACATTTGTTACTCTTGGAGCTTTGCTCCTACACGGTTAGAGGTGCCGGTGAGCTCCTATTCCTTTGTGGTTGAGCCCCGAAAGTTTGTATCACCCCTCTCTTTGTGAGAGCCAATAGTAAGTGATTCAATCTTCATTTGTGGTTGATTGAGGGAGACTAGGGGCTGGTGTGACAGCCCGGATCTTTGTGAGCTTCTCAATGGAGACGTAGCTCCTTTGTGGAGTGAACTTCGGAAGTAAATCCATTGTCTCCTTGTGCTCACTTGTCTTATTGTTGGATTAGCTCAATTTGATCCGATATACTTGCTTGTTGTTATTCTATTGCATTGATCATATCTAGAAGGCTCTATACACTTATTGTCACACTTCTATTCAAGTAGAATCTTTAAAAAGTGTACTAGAACTCAAATTATGAAGTAAAGTTTTTATCCCGTCGGAAGATCCTACACAGTGTCGGATCTTTCGGGGGTCAGAAGATCCGAGACCGCGTCGGATCATCCGACGTCTAACAGGTTTCAGAGAAATTTTGCAGAAATTTTTACAGGGCCTATTCACCCCCCTCTAGGCCTAGTGTTGGTACTTTCAATTGGTATCAGAGCCTAATCCCTTGATTAAGGCTTAACCGCTAAGGGAAAAACACTATGTCCGACAAGGGGGACAACTGCGGTGTTGGTGCTTCCGCTTCCAAGGATGATCGATCATTGTTCATTGATTCAAGCTCAAGTGATGATGATCTTATCATCAGCAACGTTGATGAAAGCTTGGATGAAGAAGAAAAGAAGAAGAAGAGAAAGGAGAAGATGAAGAAGAAAAATCAAGAAAAGGCCGAAAGGAAGGCTCAAAAACTTCTCAAGAAGAAGCTAAAGGAAAAAGAAGTGTTGGATGGACTCCACTCCGTGTCTCATAAATATGAGACATCATCTTCTACCAAATCTCTTGATCCAACTAGTCTTAATTTCTCATCGGTTCCAATGGGCAAAGTTCCCAAATTTAATGGGGTGGACTATGCTCGTTGGAGTGATGATATGAAAATGTATTTATATGGTCTTCACCCCTCTCTTTGGACCTAGGTGTTGGCAAAGACGCCCAGCGAAGTCTGGATCAAGAGTATGATTTCTTCCGCAACTCTCAAGCCGTGATGGTTCTTAGAAGTGCTCTTAGTCCCTATGAGTACAACAAGATTAGAGGAATTGAAGTTGCAAAGGATCTTTGGGACACTCTTCAATTGTCTCATGAAGGGACGGATGTGGTCAAGAAGGCAAGATTGATCTCCTACAAGGAGATGCTTTGGGCATATGCACCCAAGAACCCAATGCTTGCCACCATGATTAGGGAGAAGGGCAAGTTCAAGAAGATGCTACCCATGGAGTTGTTCAACAAATTACAATATCATGAAATGAACAACTTGGATGTAGCTAGATCGACGGAACCAACCGAAGTGAAGACCATTGCTCTCAAAGCCGAACCAAGCAATAAGGTTGAGTCAATTGAAAAGACTTCCAATTCCAAGAAGAAAGAAGACTCAAGTGATGGTGATAGCACCGATGAAGAAACCGCCATGATGGTGAAGAACTTCAAGAGGTTCATGAAGAACAAGAGCGACAAGAGGTCCATGTCTCAAAGAAGATGCTGAGAAAGGGCATTACATTGCCGACTGCCCCCGCAAGAAAAATGAGAAAGAAGACAAGCAGTCGAAGGACAAGTATACTTTGATAAGGAGAAGAGATACAAAGAGAAGAGTCAAGAGTACAAGAAGAAGTTTGGAAGTGCTCATGTTGGTTAAGGGTGAGATTCTTTAAGTGATAACTCCGATGATGAAGAAGTGGCAACTCTTGCCATTCAAGTCCCTACATCAACATCTAGACTCTTCAACAACTATCAAGATAGTGATGACGAAGCACCCATATGCCTCATGGGCAAGATAGTGATGATGAAGCTCCCATGTGCCTCATGGCCCAAGGGACTAAGGTATTAAACATCACCCCATCTATCTCATCCACCATCTTGACATCTAGGAATGTAGAAAATGATCTAGATGAAGAGGTAGCCGAACATGAAAAGAACATGAAAAACAAGTTTGGCAAAGAAGGCTACAAACAAATTAAAGAAGGCTACAAACAAATTAAGAAATTAGTAGAGAAATTGGAGAAAAGGAAAGAGTCTCTTGATAGGCAAGAAGAATTGCTCATCCTTGAAAAGGAGAGAAACCTTGCTCTTGAAGAAACTCTAGTTGAGGAAAAGATCATGGTGGAAAAATTGACTTGTGACTTGTCACTTGCCACTGACTCTTGTGAGAAGATGTCTAAGGAATTGTCCTTGGAAAATGACTCTCTTGCCAACCTAAAGAATGTACAAAGTGAGCTTCAAGAAAGGCATTCAAGCCTAGAGGTCAAATATAAAGATCTAGAAGTCAACTTTAGTGCTCTTTGGGAAAGCACTAAGATCAACTCTAAAGCAAAGATTTAAGAATTGACCAAGGCAATTGGCAAAGGCAAGGCCAAAGGTAAGAGTGAATTTGAGAGCCATCTGGCATATAAAGCCGGAAGATGTCCTAGTATCAAGGATGGGCTCGGATTCACTAGAGGAGGAAAAGCAAATGGTACAAGAATGTTGAGAGGTCATGAAGTGCCAATGTTCACCAAGGGTGCAAACCTTGGAGACTTGATGAACATTGCTCATGGTGTGATTGTGAACACCATAGAAGACAAGCCTAAGGTTGAGGCAATAACCAACAATGTCAAGAGCTCAACCAAGATCAAGAAAGAAGAAAAGAGCATTGAGCATAAGCCATCTCCCAACTACACCATTGACTACACCGTTGTGTGTGATCACAATGGGAAGATGGTGGTAAAGTATGTGGGTGCTCATGCAAAGAAGATGATGAGGAGTGTTTGGGTGCCTATGATTTCAAAAGCTAACACTGAAGGACCCAATCTCTTTTGGGTACCTAAATTCAAAGCTTAAACTTGTTTTGTAGGCATATACCTCCGGTGGATCTTCATGGTTGCTTGACAGTGGATGTTCAAATCATATGACCGGAGAGAAGAACATGTTTGCTAAGTTGAAAGAATTTGACTCGCCTATAGAAAAGATCACATTCGGTGACAACAACCATAGTGATGTGATTGGTCAAGGTGAAGTTGTTATATCACAAGACTCATCTCTTTCAAATGTTTATCTAGTTGATTCTCTAGGGTACAATTTGTTGTCTCGAGTATAGTAGGATAATGACCAAGAGATTTGAGATGTCAATGATGGGAGAATTGAAATTCTTTCTTGGTTTTCAAATCAAGCAATTGAAGCATGGAACTTTCATATGTCAAACAAAGTATACAAGTGATATGCTCAAGAAGTTTGATATGGCCAATGCTAAACCCATCAAGACTCCAATGCCCGTGAATGGTCATCTTGATCTCAATGAAGAAGGAAAATCGGTCGATCAAAAGGTATATCGACTTCAAAAGGATGAACACATTCTAGGATTAACAAATGTTGTCTTTGAAAAAGATAGGTTGTGTAGTGCTTGTCAAGTCGGGAAGCAAGTTGGAGCCCCTCATCCACCCACAAACATATTGACTAGCTCAAGACCCTTGAAATTGCTTCACATGGATTTATTTGGGCCAATTGCTTATATAAGCATTGGTGGGAACAAGTATGGACTTGTCATTGTGGATGATTTTTCTCGGTTTACATGGGTTGCTACAAGACAAGAGTGAATCTCAAGGGGTTATCAAGAAGTTCATTAGAAGAGCTCAAAATGAGTTTGAGTTGAAAGTCAAGAGAATAAGAAGTGACAATGGGACGGAATTCAAGAATCTCATTGTTGAGGAATTCCTTGATGAAGAAGGCATCATGCATGAGCTCTCCGCTCCATACACACCTCAACAAAATGGCATTGTTGAGAGAAAGAACCGGACCTTGATTGAAATGGCAAGGACTATGCTTGATGAATACAAGACTCCGGATATCTTTTGGGCCGAAGCGATCAATACGGCTTGCCATGCCACTAATCGTCTCTATCTTCAAAAGTACTTGGGCAAGACTCCATACGAGATCCTCACCGGTAACAAACCAAAGGTGCACTACTTTCGAGTTTTTGGTTGCAAATGTTACATTCTTAACAAGAAAACCAAAACCTCCAAGTTTGCACCCAAGGTTGATAAAGGTTTTCTACTTGGTTATGGTACTAACGAACACGCTTATCGTGTCTTCAACAAAACCATCGGTTGTGTTGAGATCATGGTAGATGTGAAATTTGATGAATCTAACGGCTCTCAAGTAGAGCAAGTTGCGAATGACCTTGTAGATGAAGAGCCACCAAATCAAGCTATCAAGAAAATGAGTTTAGGTGAAGTGAAGCCTCAAGAGCTCCAAGTAGAAGATGATGAGCAAGACCAAGTCTCAGAAATCATATTTAACATTGATCCATCAACGTCATCAACAAGAGTAGAACCACGAAGCTCTTCGCAAGATCAAGTTCAAGATCATGGTGACGATCATGATCATGGCAACGATCAAGGGGGAGCTCAAGGTGATGAAACTCAAGGTGACGAGTCTCACAATGAAGAAGATGATGATGGACCTATTCAACGTCAATTAACATTTCCACACCCAAGAGTTCATCAAAGCGTCCAACGGGATCATCCCGTAAACATTCTAGGGAGCATCCAACGAGGGGTAACCACTCGTTCTCGTCTAGCAAATTTTTGTGGATGTTACTCGTTTTTTTCCTCTTTGGAGCCTCTCAAGGTGGAAGAAGCTCTTGGCGATGCGGATTCGGTTATTGCAATGCAAGAAGAGTTAAACAACTTCACAAGAAACGAAGTTTGGGAATTGGTCCTAAGACCCAAGCAAAATGTCATTGGCACCAAGTGGGTTTTCCGGAACTAGCAAGATGAAAATGGGATTGTCACAAGAAACAAGGCAAGATTGGTTGCTCAAGGTTTCACTCAAATTGAAGGTCTTGACTTTGGTGAAACTTATGCTCCGGTGGCAAGGCTTGAATCAATTCGTATTCTACTAGCCTATGCCTCACATCACAACTTCAAGCTATATCAAATGTATGTGAAGAGCGCATTCTTGAATGGTCCTCTCTCCGAGCTGGTGTATGTGGAGCAACCACTGGGCTTTGAAGACCCCAAGCATCCCGACTATGTCTACAAGCTCCATAAGGCGCTCTATGGGCTCAAACAAGCCCCAAGAGTATGGTATGAATGCCTTAAGGAATTTCTTCAAATGGCTTTGTAATGGGCAAAGCAGATTCTACTCTCTTCACTCGAAAAATAGACAAAGACTTGTTTGTGTGTCAAATTTATGTTGATGACATTATCTTTGGTTGTACTAATGAAAATTTTTGTGAAGAGTATAGTAGGATAATGACCAAGAGATTTGAGATGTCAATGATGGGAGAATTGCACTTGTCCACACCTGGATCATGTCGATGCCAGTCGCCATGGGGACTTTCATATGTCAAACCAAGTACACAAGTGATATGCTCAAGAAGTTTATCATGGCCAATGCTAAGCCCATCAAGACTCCTATGCCCGTGAATGGTCATCTTGATCTCAATGAGGAAGGTAAATCCGTCGATCAAAAGGTATATCGCTCCATGATTGGCTCCTTGCTTTATCTTTGTGCATCTAGGCCCGATATAATGCTTAGCGTGTGCATGTGTGCAAGATTTCAAGCCAATCCAAAGGAATGTCATTTAATGGCTGTTAAGAGAATTTTTAGATATCTAGTGCATACTCCGAACCTTGGCTTGTGGTGTCCCAAAGGCTCCACGTTTGATTTACTTGGCTATTCCGATTCGGACTATGCCGGTTGCAAGGTAGATCGAAAGAGTACAACGGGGACTTGCCAATTTCTTGGTAGGTCTTTAGTGTCTTGGAGTTCTAAGAAACAAAATTCCGTTGCGCTATCCACCGCCGAGGCCGAGTATGTTGCAGCCGGTGCTTGTTGTGCTCAACTACTTTGGATGAGGCGAACCTTGAGTGACATTGGATGTGAGTACAAAAATATCACTCTCTTGTGTGATAATGAGAGTGCCATCAAACTAGTAAACAATCCCGTCCAACACTCAAGAACCAAGCACATTGACATTAGACATCACTTCCTTAGAGATCATGAAGCCAAAGGAGATATCGCTCTAAGTCATGTAGGAACCGATAAACAACTAGCCGATATCTTCACCAAGCCTCTTGATGAGAAAAGGTTTTGTTCTTTGAGGAGTGAGCTAAATATATTGGATTCTCGTAACTTTGCTTGACTTGTTGCATACATAAGTTGTTTGTTGCCTAGTCTAGAAGAAAAACTGTTTTTATCCTTTTTGTGTGAGTTTTTCAAAGATGAGTTTTTTCAAAATCTTTGTATCTTGTGATCGGTGGATCATTCCTTGTCTCAAAAGATCATTGTTATGTGTTGATGATTGTGGCTGATCTCTTTGGGTCAAGGGTCTTACATGTCCATAGGCAATATCTCACAAAATCTTCCATCAAATCACATCTCAAAAATCCTTATCAAGTCAGTTTTTTGGAATCCCGGATCTTCCGACACACCATCGGATCTTACCCAATGAAGTTCCGGACAGCTCTGCCTCGCTTCGTACTCTCTTAGATTTCTTTCGGAACTTCCGATGGTCGGATCTTCCGACGGTCAGTCGGATCATCCGGACCTGGGAAAGGCCGAAACTTCCGCTGGAAATTCTAGTTACTTTCTCTAGGGTCGGATCTTCCGACTGTGCGTTGGATCTTCCGGCCTGCTCGCGACTATAAATATCTCGGATGAACCGTTACTCCTTCTATTCGTTCCATTCTCTTCCCAAACGCTTCCTCTCACTTACTCTCCACCCCGTGCGGCGATTTTGGAGTTCAACCGAAGGATTGTTGATCTTTGTGTCTCATTCGATTCTCCCCATCTTGAAGGACTCGATCCCCTTAGGATCTTCCGGACTTTTCGCGGGAAATCTCAAATGTATCTCATTCAAACTTCCCATCGCCCGATCTATCAATGTAGAAGGTTCTAGTGGATTTCCCTTGGTGAATATCTTCATATATGTGTCTAGAACACTTCCCTATGATCTCATAACTTTTGGTGGGCTAGAAGTTCGATTTCCAAATTTTTAGGTCATCCTCGATTTTGTCGGATCATTTGACTATGCCTCGGAAGATCCGAGCCTCGGATCATCCGACACATAGCCGGAAGATCCGACAGACCTGGGGCACTGACTTTTTAATTTGAACTCTCTATTCATCATCTATATGTTGATCCTTTCTTGTTGTCTGTCTAGATGGGTCGTATGAAGCACACTGAGAAGAAGAAGTCAACTTTGCAAGCTCGGCCTAGCTATGGAAGAAATATTGGCTCACCATCTGACACCGAGTCCGATTCTGACAATGGGACAAGAGAGCAAGGAAGAGGCAAACGAGTAAAGAAACAGCTTGCTACAAGGACGGTTAGAGGAAGAGGGCCTTCTAGTGGTGAAGGGCGAGGAAAGGAAATTCAGACCACCTCCTCTCCTCCACGTCCAAGGACCAAGAGAGCTAACCGTGAGGAACATACTGGGTTAGAATACAATGATGACACTGAACTATCCACTCTTGCTCAGAATTTCATATTCACTGCTATTCCTTTTCGTCATCCGAGTGATAGAGCTTTGATAAATTTCAAGTCTACAGCCAATAGCATGAAACCACTTTGGTTTAGTGCACATGAGGACCCTCGATCCATCACCTCCAAGCAATTCAAGGGTGATACTCGTTTTTGGCTGCCTCATCAAGCGGATTGGTATGAGTAAGTGATTCTGAAGATGGGTAGGCTGTGTACACCCATGTATTGGGTGGATTGGAATTATTTGAAGGGCATGCCACCGCCGTTGAAGCCAGTTGTTGATGATGTTTATGAGCGGTGTGTTGAGATGGATGTGGCCAAGATCATGGCCTTTGAGTGTGTCTACAATGAAGAGGTGATTGCTCAGTTCTATGCCACCTTATGGATTGATCAGGAGATGGATGAGATGCATTGGACTCTTTGTGGCAAACGCCTATCTATTTGCTTGCACGCTTTTACGGGGCTGTTTGGGCTAGCTGAGGAAACCGCCTATGCTCACACTATCAATGATCACAACTAGAAGAGAAAGTCAAAGCTAAAGATGCAAAGANAGATGTGTATAAGAGACAGGTATGATGGTGGATTTGAGCTGTTGTCTTTGGGAAGTACAAGGGTCTCTCTCTGTTTTACAAGTTGCTTAATCAACTCTTTAGGGGAACCTTGTATCCTAGGGCAGGTGATGCTGATAACATTTCTATGAGGGCCAAGAACTTGCTATTTCAGATGGCCCCCGGCAAGCCAAAGTTCAAAGTGTTCAACTTCATTTGGAATGAAATTATCTTGTGCTCCCATGAGTCATCTAGTGGCTGCCACTTTGCTCCCTACATCTTCCATATGATTAAGCATGTGACTGGAGTAAACATTGTGACTAACAAGCCTCACTTCCCATATCGCTCTCCTCAAGGCAAAATTGAGCAGCTGTTAAAGATCAAGGCCAAGCCCTATGAAGGCGTCCGTGCTCCAACTACTACTCATGGTGCTTCATCTTCTCGTGCACCTCCTCCTTCAGAAGGTCCATCTTCCTCTCGTGGTGCTCCTCTTGGTCCCAAGAGCAAGAAAGGGAAGCTAGACTTTATTTTGCAAGGGCTCTTCGCTTGTTTCACCGCATGCTATCAAGCCAAGAAAGCTCATGAACATGACATTCACTTGGATGAGGACATGTGCAAGCTTGACAAGCAACACAAAGAACTCTTGGATCACTATCAGTTGCCTCATTCCCCCGTTCTCCAGCCAAGAGAGTTCTCTCCTCCTCCTCAGTTCTAC
Organism: Echinochloa crus-galli; assembly: GCA_900205405.1. NCBI lineage: Eukaryota > Viridiplantae > Streptophyta > Magnoliopsida > Poales > Poaceae > Echinochloa > Echinochloa crus-galli. The sequence continues at coordinate 673,170 of OAMR01000180.1, forward strand.
AATCATTGGGAGGCTAATACTCAAGAATATGTCTTTGGAGCCCCTCAACAACATGATGAGGATGAGATTGAAGAAGTGGAAGAGGGAGACACTGACGACGAAGAGGAATTCTACCAAAGCGAGTCGGAAAACGAAGAAGAAGCCGGTGTGGGAGATGGCGACGATGAGGACGATGACGGTGGTGATGATGGTGATGATGGCGAGGATGATGATGATGGTGATGCCGGGGACGACGATGAAGCCACTGAATAGCTCCCTTTTTGGTCCTTGATGACAAATGGGGAGTGAATTGGTCTCTAGAGGCCCATCATTATCTTTTATTCATGTTTTAGATTGTAGACTTGTAAGAACCTTAATTGGAGTTATGTGTGGTGTGCCAAGTGAGAACTTTTATGTTTGTAAGACTTATTTATAATTCATGCTAGTGTGATGTTGAACTTGTTATGTTATTTCTATGTGATGCTTGTGGGTGGTATAATGTTATTTAAAACAATTGCAATTGTGAATATATGTCATACGCATCACGGATTTATTATCACACTTGAGCACATGGATGAAAAGGTTGAATAGGAAAGTTTTGCTTAAATTTGTGCAAAAGCATTTGAGGAATTTGGATATAATGCTTTGAATGAGTTGTGCTGGAATAAAATGAAAGAAAAGAAAAGAAATGTGAAAAGAAGGTCCCCAATTCGATTTCTTATGGTGGTGGACTCGATCGAAGAATTTAATTTGATTTTCGGTTTGAATTTGAGTATAGGACCACCGTACTATCAAGGGGGACGTGTTTGACAAATTCTAGTTGTTTTAAGTGCTTTGCTTGAGATGAAAATCCACTTTAGAGACACACAAAGTCACATTCACATGTTGTCTGCTTGGTCGGAACTTAGGCCGGAAGATCCGACCGGAAGCTCCGGCTGGCTCGGTTTCGAGTTGATTTCCTTCGGAAGATCCAATCCTAGCATCGGAACTTCCATCGGAAGATCCTACACTGTGTCAGATCCTAGCCAGATTTCAGCATTTTTGTGTGTCACATGCATGTTCCGACCCCTGCCCGGAAGATCCGACAGGGTGTCGGACGATCCGACGCCTGGAACTGTTCTGAGGGCTTTCTTGCTATGTTCTGTCATTTGCCGGAAGTTCTGGCCCTCATCGGAAGATCCGGTGCCTGGAATTTTTCTAGTGTTTTCTAACACTAATCTGTCATTCTTTGGAAGATCCGACTCATGGTCGGAAGATCCGATACCCCTTCGCAGAACACATAACAGTCACATTTTGGGGGGTTGGGTATTTATACTCCTTCACGCCCCTCATTCATCGCTGCTGCCTCCACTGAGCTAACTCGTGACAAGCACCCACTTGAGCATTCATTTTACTCCTCTACTCCTTCCCAAGCTTGATTCTTGCAAGGATTCATCTAGGGTTTGAGTGAGAGAGAAGGTTGAAGGTGTGAAGCTTGTGCTTACTTTGAGCCCTCACTTGTTCATCTCTTGAAGCACTTGAAGCAACTTTGATTCGTCGATTCACGTTTGTTACTCTTGGAGCTTTGCTCCCAGACGGTTAGAGGTGCCGGTGAGCTCCCATTCCTTTGTGGTTGAGCCCCGAAAGTTTTTATTACCCCTCTCTTTGTGAGAGCCAATAGTAAGTGATTCAATCTTCCTTTGTGGTTGATTGAAGGAGACTTGGGGGAGACTAGGGGCTAGTGTGACAGCCCGGCTCTTTGTGAGCTTCTCAACGGAGACGTAGCTCCTTTGTGGAGTGAACTTTGGAAGTAAATCCATTGTCTCCTTGTGCTCACTTGTCTTATTGTTGGATTAGCTCGATTTGATCTGATCTACTTGTTGTTGTTATTCTATTGCATTGATCATATCTAGAAGGCTCTATACACTTATTGTCACACTTCTATTCAAGTAGAATATTAAAAAGTGTACTAGAACTCAAATTACGAAGTAATGTTTTTATCCCGTCGGAAGATCCTACACAGTGTCGGATCTTTCGGGGGTCGGAAGATCCGAGACTGCGTCGGATCATCTGACGTCTTACAGTTTTCAGAGAAATTTTGCAGAAATTTTTACAGGGCCTATTCACCCCCCCTCTAGGCCTAGTGTTGGTCCTTTAAATTGCTCATGAGCCCTTGCACAAGAGATCTTGATCCAATGATAAGCCTCCATGTCCTCCTGCACGACAGCTAGTTCGGACTCCAGCTCCCACTAGTCATCATCCTTATCAGCCCTCTAGTTCTTGTTCTTCCGAGCGCTCCAAGCCATCCATGATGAAGAAAGCGCTCAAGGCCATTTCGTGCATGTGCAAGCATACGACGACTAAATTGAATGAGAACCGGCACAACATTATTGAGATAAAGGGCGCTTTGGGCCTTCCGTCGTAGCCATACCAAGATCTTCCCGACTTTCGCAATCCATTTGAAGAATGGGATGCAGCCGATGCCGAAGAGGAAGCAATTGAACCTCATGCCGCTCTTGTTGATCCATCTATGCCTAGTGGTTCTTCTCGCGCCGCTCGCCGCCATGTTGACGAAGAGGAGGAAGAAGAGACCGAGGAAGAGGAGCCTCTCACCTACCGCGAGTACGCCGATGATGAAGATGAGGACACCACCGCGGAGGAGGACGACGACGATGAGTAGCTGCGCTCCAAGTCTTTTTCAGTTTCTTTTTGGTGCTTGATGCCAAAGGGGGAGTGAAAGTTATCCATTTATGTATCAAACTTGGTTTGTAATAGGATCTTAATTAGCACTTTGTGAGCTTGGAACCTTTGTCAGCTTGAGAACTTGTTGAATGCTTGAACTGAAATGTGAGCTTAGGGTAAATTTTTATTCATGACAAGGACATGATGCTAGTGTGATAATTTGTCTTTCATGGTGTTCTGTTATTTTTTTGATGAAATGTCCGGTATCTCCGTAGGATTGTGCAGAAACTCCGCACTTGTGCGGAAACTCAGCACAATTTCTCCGAACTTTCTAGCATCTTGCTTTGTTTGTGCTCATCTTGTCATAAGCGGTCTCTGGTTCAAATTTAGTTCATGTTGTTATACATTTGTTGATGACTTGATGGTGGTGAGTGTCACATGGTAACTAGTGGTATACGAGATCAAATGCCATCCACAAAGGTAACAAAGGTAATTTGCCCATCTAAGACGTTATTTGATTTATTCTCTCATGTAAGTTTCAAGTGTGTTGTCATCAATCACCAAAAAGGGGGAGATTGAAAGTGTAATTGACCTCGGTTTCGGTCGATTGATGACAAGGCATTTGGAAGTCTAAATCTGTTGTCAAGTCATGGGCAGGTGGTAATACAAAAAGCAATGATGGATGGTACACCAAAAAGAGGAAATGAATTGCGAGCTCAAAGATGCATGGATGTTATTTAATTTTAATGTATTTATCCTTGAGTAAATAGGAAAAGCCGTACTATAAAGGGGGATTCAAAGTTTACAGGTCTTGGTGATGATGATGTGCTCCTAGCCAACCTAACTATTGAGATAAAGCCATACTCAAACACTTCCAACCCACCAAACCCATTTATCTCTAGAGTTTCAGTACATTGGTCCGGAAACTCCGCATGTCCGGAAACTCTGCACTTTGACAGCATAATGGCTAGTTGCGGGTGAAGGGGTATTTATATCCCCTCACCCCCTCTCATTCATGGCTCTTGACCTAACTCGTACCTTAGCTACTCTATAGCATTCAAAGCTTCTCCCCACTCCCATCTTGAGTTTCTTGTGAGATTTGGTGAGGGGATTGAGATGAGATTTGAGTGAGAGCAAGGTTGAGTGCATGCAAGTTGATTTCCCATCCTTTGAGCACTTCATTGATCGTCAAGCCTTGGATTTCGGGTTCATTACTCTTTGAGCTTTGCTCCTAGATGGCTAGGCGTCGCCCGGGAGCTCCAACTCGGTTGTGGCAGCCCCGTGAAGTTTATATTACCGTCTGAAGTGAGTATAAGCTCTAGGGTCCTTAGATCCTAGAGAGAGGAGTGGTTTAGTGGACAAACCCGCCATTTGTGAGCACCTCAATGGAGATGTAGACTTTCTTTGTGAGAGTTGAACTCCGGTAACTAAATCCTTGTGCCATTGTCTTCGATTTACTTGCTTTTAAACTTGGACTGTGGTTATATATAATGTTGTTAGGGTTTGTGGCCGATCCACTTCATTCTCGTGTTTGAGCTAAGGTTATTTGGATAAAGTAGTAGATCAGCTCCCTGTGCATCTTATATTTCAAAAGAATTAAGTTCGAGATAAGTTTGCTCCTTCAATTTCGATTTCCAGCAGAAAGTCCGGAGTTACGGGAGATTTCTGCGGGAGTTTTTGGCCTCCGAAGTCTCCGGAGTTTGGTACCGACAGTTCATTTTTAAGTGTCATAAACTCGTAGCTGGACTATTCACCCCCTCTCTAGTCCATGTTAGGTCCTTTCAGTAATCATCTAGATGATCACTGCTTCCAGCTATGTCATATGTTGACTATTCCACATGCCGTACAACTCAGTAACATTGGAAAGTCCCAGATCAGTAACGAGCGCGACACACCGACCATTACCAATAAGCATGACAGACTCGAACCCAACCTCTCCACCACAAAGCCCGTTACCAATAACAACATATTGGTAACGGGCATCAATAAAGCCCATTACTACTGTCAACTTGTAACGGGCATTAACAAGGTCCGTTACGTCCAACACAATGCCAATTTTAATTGATAACGTGCTTAAACAAGGCCTGTTACTTCCACCGAATACCCTCCGCAGCCCCCATCTTCCAACCCCGCCCTGCCGTCCCCATCGTCTCGACGGCTTCGACGCCTCTCACTCTCCCACCTTAGACCACCGCCTCTGCGTCGCCCCCCCTCCCCGCCGCCGCATCATCCCGCCCCCGCCTCAACTTGCTGCTGCCTCACTCTCTCTCTCCTCGTGCTCCTCCCCAACCGTCCTACCATCCACCGAGGTCGAGGGCCCGAGGGAGAGGCGAGATCATGATCTAGGGGCGCCAGATCCAGGAGACCACGATGGCGCACTTGCTCTCCCTCTACTTATCCCGTTCACTCGCCGAGTCCCTGGGCTCTTCGCCCTCCTGTCATGGAGGATTTCGTATCGGCAGCTAGTACGGGAGGCGTAGCCATCTCGAGCCATGTCCTCGCTTGCGCTCCCCCAACTGGAGTGCCGCTGAACCTACTGGCGCGGCGTGCTTCCGCCGCTGGCCACCGGATCAGCCCCCAGCTGCTCCTGAGCAGCGACCTCCCGGCGCCCACTATCCTCTACCAAGCTCGCTCGCAGTCTTCTTCCTCGTCTAATGTGGTGAGTGCCGCTGGGGGCAGATATCTCCGGTTCTTGTGCTATCTACAGCTGCTCTTGTACAAGTTGTACCGTTGTTATAATTCGTAACTCTTCTGACATTCTTTGTTTTTAGACAGACCAATACAGACGCAGACGCTCACACGCACACTCACTCCTATCAATACACCTAACCTATATCTAATCTTGAAATTCATGAAGTCAACATAGACGCCTCGCTGTCGATGGGGACGTCGCTTACCACTGAAAGAAAAGCGCCGGTTAATTCCTGAAATAAATTCAGAAAAATGCGACACCTGTGTCGAGTTGAGCAGAACTTTGAGAGAGGGGACGACGCGGACAAGTTGCTCGAGGGATTTGCTCAAACAGCACGGCCAGGTGGTGTACAGTTCTGGAGGCTCCCCGGCCGCCGTGGCTGACGTCGACGCCGAGTGCTTGTCATGTGTACGTGCCTCCTCCCCTCTCTCCCTGTCGCCTTGCCTGATGCTTATCTGCGTTGTCGCCAGTCTGTGCTGTGTGCCAATCTGCTTCGAGTTAGCAGATCGAGTGTATAGAATTTGAGTTTACAAAATGCACAAGCACGGCGGTGTGCTTTCATTTCATTCAGACCTTGCCTCAACGGTTCTTCTCAGTTTAACCATGAATCGTATGGTTGCATATTGTTCTTTATTACCAGGCACTCACAGATTGTTAAAGAAAAGCAATTTTTACCTTGCATGGTACCAATCGAGTTTTCTCTTGCTGAACGCAATAGTATTTAACATGCTCCTGCAACTTTTACTGAATATAAGACCTTGAGATTGCATTACTTGCACAATTTAGGTTGACATGGAATTGTGCTTTTACATTGTAGTTCCAAGATGAGAGATATTGGTGAGAAGCAGTTTAGCAAAGTTGCGTCTGGTGATACGAAACCAAATTCTTGGACTTTACTGGACTTCGGCAAGTCTCTGTTTCCATAATTTGTTTCTTCAGTATTAGCTTTACTCATTCATTTTGCCAACTTCTATTACAAGAGCGAATTATTTGTTTTGAAGAATATAGAATATCTTAACTGTATAATGAATGGGACACATAGTAGAGCCCTGACTTTGTGGAATCGCAAAACAGCTCCTGTTTTACCACTCAAGTCCATGACATGTTTTTTGTTAGTTTTCAGATAAAGATTTAGCAATGGGTATAATTTTGTCATAACTATGATTTCAAACATGCTCATCTCATGTTTCTGTCTGCTAAATGAAAAAAAGAGAGTAGAAAACTGGATCTGTACCTTACTCTTACTCATAGCGTAGGGTTAGTTTCACAATTAAGTTGTAAATTTGTCGCAAGAAAGAAATGGTTCCTAAGAACTTCTTAATTGTTCTTAAGAAAGAAATAGTTCCTAAGAACTTCTTAATGGTTCCTAAGAGCTTCTTAATTGTTATAAAAAAACTGGTATGTATCCTAAGAAAGCCTATTTATAAACTGTTCTTAGGTCAGAAATGGTTGATGAATGGGCGTATGTATCATATTCTGTCAGAAAAAAGGGATGTTCTTCTTTTGAATGCCTAATACTGTTGTGCAGTATTTTACCCCA
>OAMR01000180.1:683608-705667 GCA_900205405.1 Echinochloa crus-galli
CGCCCCCGCCTCAACTTGCTGCTGCCTCACTCTCTCTCTCCTCGTGCTCCTCCCCAACCGTCCTACCATCCACCGAGGTCGAGGGCCCGAGGGAGAGGCGAGATCATGATCTAGGGGCGCCAGATCCAGGAGACCACGATGGCGCACTTGCTCTCCCTCTACTTATCCCGTTCACTCGCCGAGTCCCTGGGCTCTTCGCCCTCCTGTCATGGAGGATTTCGTATCGGCAGCTAGTACGGGAGGCGTAGCCATCTCGAGCCATGTCCTCGCTTGCGCTCCCCCAACTGGAGTGCCGCTGAACCTACTGGCGCGGCGTGCTTCCGCCGCTGGCCACCGGATCAGCCCCCAGCTGCTCCTGAGCAGCGACCTCCCGGCGCCCACTATCCTCTACCAAGCTCGCTCGCAGTCTTCTTCCTCGTCTAATGTGGTGAGTGCCGCTGGGGGCAGATATCTCCGGTTCTTGTGCTATCTACAGCTGCTCTTGTACAAGTTGTACCGTTGTTATAATTCGTAACTCTTCTGACATTCTTTGTTTTTAGACAGACCAATACAGACGCAGACGCTCACACGCACACTCACTCCTATCAATACACCTAACCTATATCTAATCTTGAAATTCATGAAGTCAACATAGACGCCTCGCTGTCGATGGGGACGTCGCTTACCACTGAAAGAAAAGCGCCGGTTAATTCCTGAAATAAATTCAGAAAAATGCGACACCTGTGTCGAGTTGAGCAGAACTTTGAGAGAGGGGACGACGCGGACAAGTTGCTCGAGGGATTTGCTCAAACAGCACGGCCAGGTGGTGTACAGTTCTGGAGGCTCCCCGGCCGCCGTGGCTGACGTCGACGCCGAGTGCTTGTCATGTGTACGTGCCTCCTCCCCTCTCTCCCTGTCGCCTTGCCTGATGCTTATCTGCGTTGTCGCCAGTCTGTGCTGTGTGCCAATCTGCTTCGAGTTAGCAGATCGAGTGTATAGAATTTGAGTTTACAAAATGCACAAGCACGGCGGTGTGCTTTCATTTCATTCAGACCTTGCCTCAACGGTTCTTCTCAGTTTAACCATGAATCGTATGGTTGCATATTGTTCTTTATTACCAGGCACTCACAGATTGTTAAAGAAAAGCAATTTTTACCTTGCATGGTACCAATCGAGTTTTCTCTTGCTGAACGCAATAGTATTTAACATGCTCCTGCAACTTTTACTGAATATAAGACCTTGAGATTGCATTACTTGCACAATTTAGGTTGACATGGAATTGTGCTTTTACATTGTAGTTCCAAGATGAGAGATATTGGTGAGAAGCAGTTTAGCAAAGTTGCGTCTGGTGATACGAAACCAAATTCTTGGACTTTACTGGACTTCGGCAAGTCTCTGTTTCCATAATTTGTTTCTTCAGTATTAGCTTTACTCATTCATTTTGCCAACTTCTATTACAAGAGCGAATTATTTGTTTTGAAGAATATAGAATATCTTAACTGTATAATGAATGGGACACATAGTAGAGCCCTGACTTTGTGGAATCGCAAAACAGCTCCTGTTTTACCACTCAAGTCCATGACATGTTTTTTGTTAGTTTTCAGATAAAGATTTAGCAATGGGTATAATTTTGTCATAACTATGATTTCAAACATGCTCATCTCATGTTTCTGTCTGCTAAATGAAAAAAAGAGAGTAGAAAACTGGATCTGTACCTTACTCTTACTCATAGCGTAGGGTTAGTTTCACAATTAAGTTGTAAATTTGTCGCAAGAAAGAAATGGTTCCTAAGAACTTCTTAATTGTTCTTAAGAAAGAAATAGTTCCTAAGAACTTCTTAATGGTTCCTAAGAGCTTCTTAATTGTTATAAAAAAACTGGTATGTATCCTAAGAAAGCCTATTTATAAACTGTTCTTAGGTCAGAAATGGTTGATGAATGGGCGTATGTATACTATTCTGTCAGGAAAAAAAAGGATGTTCTTCTTTTGAATGCCTGATACTGTTGTGCAGTATTTTACCCCATGCACCTATTTGACGATATTTCACTCCTACAGGGGATGTTGTCGTCCACATATTTCTTCCTCAGTAGAGCATTCAATTTGGAAGAGTTCTATGGTAATGCTACACCCATTGAACTACAGTCAAAATTAACTGTGAAAATTATTTTGGAGAATTATTGCTTAGGTTACTGGCTTACTTTATATAATATTTGATCCATATATCTGTTCATCTCAGAAATTTTTGTGTTCCAATCTTTGATAGTATTTAAGTGCCAGTTGCATATTGGTATTTTTACTTGTTTCCTATGCACTCAGTCATTCTTTGAGAAAATTATTAATGGAGACATGTAACTTGCATACAGGAAGGAGAAGGCCAAGTCCCAAGATCTCCACTGAGAAAGGCTGCCACCAGTTACCTCAGAGAAATTAATCTTTGAAAGGTAGTCTTCCTGCTTCAAAGCTAAGGTTGCCTTACTCAGTTCCATACATGAGTATTCTTTTAGCATCCACTTCATAATGTCCTTATGAAATTGGATCTGTGGGCATTTTACCTGTGAAGTATACTTGGAGCAATGAATGCACAGTAATCTGGACTGTTACCCATGCATGCTACTGTATTATCCTGTGCTTTTTTTATCCTTAAATGGTGTGCAGTGTTATCAAAATATTAACTGGTGAACAGTGAAATTACATGTTTATACGATGAATAATCCCTTTGCTTTGAATTCTGTAACCACAGTAGGCGATAGTGCTATATTATGATACCCTACTATTAAACTTCTGTGTAGGAAATTTAGATATAGCACATGCTAATGCAGGACTAGGACGACTGCAGTGTGCTTGGTCTTATGCAAATGCAATATTGTTGACCTTCTATTTTTCTAGAGTACTTGGCCTTCTGTTACTCATGCATTTGAACTTAATTGATAAGCCTTTTGTCACACCCTAAAATTTAAAATTTTATCGTTTTTCGCCTCAAGCTTTTTTAGTAAGACCCTCAATAAATCTTGTAATTTTCTACCATATCCGTTTAGTACTCTTTTACAAAAAACCCCCTGCTAGTTTTAAATATCAGAAATCTTGTTTAGTCCATAGTTTTCACGTTTTAACTCCGATTTAATTCGTTCTTGTTGCGTTAGCTTCATATCAGCTTAAACTACACCTTAGCACTATTAGTTGACATATAAATTATTTCTGAATTTTATTTGTATTAAATGGATTAAATGTTACTCAATCATGTTTTCTTAATTAAAAGCAAATTAAGGTTTATGCTCATGTTTTTCATATTGATGTTAATATGATTAATATCTATTCAATTAGTTTTCTAAATAAACTTCATAGGTTATATCTCGGTTTTCATAAACTAACATGAATATGATTAATGTTTATAATAACTAGCTTTTCCGTAAATGTAAATGTAAATGTATTTCCATAAAATTGAGCTTAGTTCAACACGGTTCATAAAATTATTCAATTAGATGCTCTCATATGTTTTATTTCAAGTTAATGTTTAATTCAGTATAATCTATACAGAAACAATCATAAATAAAATATTATTAAAGTTTTACCTCGGTTTTACAAACTGAAACGTAATTCTTTAATTAAAATCAATCAAGCATATAGTTGTGTTGTTTTATAACCCAAATTCTTCCGATAGTTGTATCTTGTCAACCATAGATCCATTTTTTTAGTGTTTCTTGTGCTTGCGAGACCATAGTATTAAGCTCAATCCTTTATTGCGATCTTTTAAAGCTTTTCTTTTGATTGGTGTGTTGTTCTTAGTTGTTGTATTTGCTTGTTTGCTTGTATAGTTGTATGCTTGTGTGATTACTCGATGATTGCTATGAGAATAAGAAACACAGTTTGAGTGATTTGAAGATTAAAAGAGCAATAGCAAGAGTTGAAGACTTTGAGCAGTGGTATTTATGTTGCATGAAGGCAAGTGTCCCTAACCATCTTTCTATCTAGGCTTATAATTATAATATCATGATGATTCTAATTGGAACATGGAGTGACCACCCAGGAAAACAGTACAACCATGAGAACTAATGGGCTCTGGTCTTGGCTGATTAATTAGATGATCTCTTTGTTGTGTTGGTACTGTATGTTGGGATGTGCCGGTGGCTACCAGTCTGGTTTGTGTAAGAAGCGCGGATAAGGAAGCTGGACTGCTCTCCAATATACTAGCATGGAAGGGGACCAACACATACATCAAGTGATTCTTTGTAAAGGCCTCGTAGTGTCCCTATGCAGTCACACCTCGGTAGTGTGATGCGTGCCTGATCCGCACAACATGGTTGGGTTTAAAGTTCTTTTGAACTTTTACATGGCTTTTGGTGAAAGTGTACAACCTCTACAGAGTGTAAATCTGATATATCAGCCGTACTCACGATTAAGAGTGGCCTGGACCCTCGCATGATTAATTTACTTAAAGTTGATAATTAATTTACATTCTGGTTATTTCTTGTGGCATTGCTGAGTACCAACCATAAGTGTATACATCCTTGCTAACCGCTGCTCAGAAGAAGAATGTGAGTGAAGCTGAAGAAGATGGTGCTGAGTTCTAGGCGTACGCAACCCCCGATCGATTGTCTGTGAAGTTGGAGCCGTCATTTCTAGGATACTCTGTATAACTCTGATAGAATTTGAAGTCATTTATATTTATTTTACGTGATATTGTATTTGTTATTCACTATTGGCTTCCTGTATGTGCGAAAACTGATCCTGGCACACAAACAGGGTACACTTATTTTATTTTCTAAAACCGGGTGTGACACTTTTGCTTTCCTTGCTCTTTTTTTACAGCAAGAAAGAAGCTCGACCTTGAAAGCCCTATGTCTTCATGACAACAGGTGGGTCATTTGAAATGTTATTGAGTGGCTAAACCTTGGCTAGCAATTTGAGTGGCTACACCTGAAATTTTGAACAGAGTTGTATACATGTGCTTTGTGACTTCTAATTTGGATTACCATCGTATTAGAATCATCTTGTCTCCAAAAAAAGCATCAGCATTGTTAGCTTATTGACGAGTGATGACTAAACTATGTTCTTGAATTTCAGTTGGCACATGGCTTTACAGTCAGGTGGGATGGATAAACCTTTTGCAAATCTTTCCAGTATTGCTGCATGATTCTAGCCATGCTTCTGAGTCTCAATGTTTTGATTTATACTTGTTTCCATCACTTGCAAACTACAGGAAAGTAGTCATTCTAAGGTGAAAACTAATTGTAATCTTATTCTCATGTGTGGAATTGATGATTGTAATCTTATCTTTTGAAATGTGTGTATGTACGCAGTGGAACAACAAGACTAGTGTACCAATGTATATATAAAATAAAGAAAAATATTATTTGTAATTCTTTTTTTCTTTTCAGTTTCACATTGATAACGGGCAACACCCATGCTCGTTACCAATGACCCGTTACTAGTGACTGGGTCTTTGATACCGGGCATAGATGTTGCCCGTTACCGTACTAGATTATTGGTAATGGGTATTTTTTTGACATGTTATTAGTAACACAGTAAAGATTTTGCGCCCGTTACCAATGCCGATCTACACCGTTATCAATTAAGGGTTCTCACGTAGTGGCATTCTAGTTTTTTCTAGATACACAATGAAAGTTGTGCACCTAGACATAGTGTAAGATTGCCGAAACCTATGTATCATGAGTTGGACGGCACGGATTAGGACAAGGTTTGGTCATGCATACTCATGAGGTGACGACGAATGCACCCTAGGGCTTCTTGACGATGATCCGGCGCGGCAACAGGTCGACGATGCGATAGTTAGCAGCTCGGTGGCTCCTGATCATGTCGGTCGGTGTGAGCATATTTGGTTAGGTTAAGACAATAGAACGAGAAGGAACTCTTCGAGTGACTTCTTTACACCCTCCTGATGAGGCTCTTGGATAGCTTCTGTAAGATATTTGTAGTGGAGAAAGAGATCGACGGGTATGTGCAAGGGTTACGGTGGTATAGAGAGTTCTAGGATGGGACTGCTCGATGTAGTGGCTCTGGCGGAGTGCTAAGGAACATGGTGCTCCAGTTCTGTAGGCTGGTGAATAATCTCGGCATACGGCCGGGCCATGAAGCGCAATCCGAGGTGCGTCAGGCCTTTGGGTCTTGACCAATTCGGTCACAAGATGGGGTGAGATGGCGGTCATAAGGCGGGAATCATATAGCTTCTGGAAACTCATTTAGCTATATGACTTCTGGTGTATAAGACCCGTGCTAGTTATTTAGAACGGCCCAAATTTGTGCGGGCATGGGTGGACACGGTATAGTAAATGGGTAGTAGTCCATCGGGATGATACATGTCAGCTTCTCGCTGGATGCTGTAGGGGGGGAGATGTGAGTGTTTTTAAGATTCAAATCCATTTATCTCTTGAACCGTCTATTCATTTTCGAAACATTTTAAACCATATTGTTTCTTAGAATTAATGCAACAAAATAAGACCTCATATGTATATATTATACTTATTTTTTATTTTTTTAAAAATGAACATTCAAAAAGTACCGACTTACCATTTTGGTACACATGTTCAATATTTACGATACATTGTTTCAACTTTTTAGCTAAAATGTTGAATTAGTTTATTGGAATTGTTAATTTAACTCTAAAACAATATTGAGTCTAGTTCTTTTAATGTTGATTATATTTATATTAGTTTGTTTGTATCGACATCTTAGACGACATTTGGGAATATTAAAGTTAAAATTGTTGAAACTGTTCGATTGTTGAATAAAATTTAAACAAATGTTAAATTAGTAGTTTAAAATGTTGACTATATTCACTCAGAAAAAACTAAAGAAAATAAGAGAAAGTCACGACGCGCATAAATCTCAATGCGGGAGAAAGATTCCCACATCAATAACCGGAAACCTAATAAAATGGAGAGGCGGGAAATAGACGTGGTTGCTAACTGGCTTAATGGGCTTTAAAGCCAACTTACTCATCTAGCTTCGGTTCACTATATAGGAGCCCCAGTCGTAAGGGTGCCATGACCCTTATGGAGATCTGACACTGTTTGGATCCTCACAGTAATATTATAAATCCAAAAATTTAGAATATACCTTATGGCACCTCGACTTAGTGGCCATCCAATGCCATCCTCTCCTGTGGCTTGTAACCGTAGCTGCCCCTCTGCGATGATCTCCCTTGTGTAGGAGCAGCCAGCATAAAGATCATCCGCATGACTGCATTTCGTCTCCAACTAGAAACTGTGGCGCGGCCGTTGCCGCGCCTTGCCTGAGGGACCCATCGCGGTCCCCCGTGGAGGCCATCCCGCTGCGCCGCCGCGGCCGGGCCTGGGCTTGGCCGCCGTCCGCCGCCACTTGGCGATGGAAGCAGGGGAGGGGGGCGCAGGTGGGAGAGGAGATGGAGAGACGGCGCGGAGGAGAGAGAGAGAGCCGACGAAGGCTAACTCGTCGCCGGCCGCGCTCGCTGCTCTTCCTGTCCGCCGCCTCGCCTTCTCCCCTGTTGTCGCGGCCAACCCTTCCGAGCTCCCTGCCATGCCCGCTGCGGCCCTTCCGCGACGCCATCGCCGCCGCTGACCACTTGCCGCCGCCGGCCACCGCTGCGGCCCTTCCTCGACGCCGTTGTCACGCTGACCAGCCGCCGCCACCGGCCACAGCGCCGTCCGCCGCCCGCATGGGCCGCCGCACGAGCCGCCCTTGCGCGTCGCCCGCCACCGCGAGAGCCGCCTTGTGTGCACCGGTCGAACGCCTCGACGCGAGAAAAGGGCGTGGCTCCACCGCCACGCGCGGAGGTCACCCTGCCACGCCGCCTCGCTCGGGACTGGTCTCCGCCGTCCGCCGCTGCTTCGCGATGGAAGCATGGGAAGGGTGCGCGCGCAGGTGGGAGCGGAAAGGGAGAGACAGCGCGGAGGAGAGGGAGAAAGAGAGGCGATGAAGGGCCACTCGTCGTTGGTCGCGAGCCCGCAGAGGGCTGTGGTCGCCGGCCACGCTCGCGCGCAGGTGGGAGAGGAGAGGGAGGGGCGGCGCGGAGGAGTGGGAGAGAGAGGCGGAGGGGGCGGCGCGGGTGCTCGATGGAGGGGACGACATGGAGAGGGAGAGGGAGGGCTGCGGCTGGGAGGGGAGGCGGGCGGCGCGGGTGCCCTAGGAAGGAGCAGCGCAGAGAGGGAGGGGACGGGGCGGCACGGGTGCCCGGCAGAACGAGCCGCAGGGCGTCGGTGGGGGGAGCGGATGGGGCCGCGAGTGGGAAGGGAGCGAGAGAGACAGAGAGAGGAGGAGGCGGCGGCGGACGGCAGGTTAATTCTACTAAAATACGAGGGCCTTTATGCAAATTGACGTGAGCTCGCACCATCTGAGCCGTCGCTGCGCCCGATCCAACGGCCTAAAATGGAGGCGACGTGGCCCTATCCGCTGGCCTGAGCTTGGCTTAGGTTTCGTTAGGGAGAGATTCCTCGTGGCAAAGGGGACCTGCACAATTATACTACCTTTGTTCTCCATGCTTCTGAGTCTCAATGTTTTGATTTATACTTGTTTCCATCACTTGCAAACTACAGGAAAGTAGTCATTCTAAGGTGAAAACTAATTGTAATCTTATTCTCATGTGTGGAATTGATGATTGTAATCTTATCTTTTGAAATGTGTGTATGTACGCAGTGGAACAACAAGACTAGTGTACCAATGTATATATAAAATAAAGAAAAATATTATTTGTAATTCTTTTTTTCTTTTCAGTTTCACATTGATAACGGGCAACACCCATGCTCGTTACCAATGACCCGTTACTAGTGACTGGGTCTTTGATACCGGGCATAGATGTTGCCCGTTACCGTACTAGATTATTGGTAATGGGTATTTTTTTGACATGTTATTAGTAACACAGTAAAGATTTTGCGCCCGTTACCAATGCCGATCTACACCGTTATCAATTAAGGGTTCTCACGTAGTGGCATTCTAGTTTTTTCTAGATACACAATGAAAGTTGTGCACCTAGACATAGTGTAAGATTGCCGAAACCTATGTATCATGAGTTGGACGGCACGGATTAGGACAAGGTTTGGTCATGCATACTCATGAGGTGACGACGAATGCACCCTAGGGCTTCTTGACGATGATCCGGCGCGGCAACAGGTCGACGATGCGATAGTTAGCAGCTCGGTGGCTCCTGATCATGTCGGTCGGTGTGAGCATATTTGGTTAGGTTAAGACAATAGAACGAGAAGGAACTCTTCGAGTGACTTCTTTACACCCTCCTGATGAGGCTCTTGGATAGCTTCTGTAAGATATTTGTAGTGGAGAAAGAGATCGACGGGTATGTGCAAGGGTTACGGTGGTATAGAGAGTTCTAGGATGGGACTGCTCGATGTAGTGGCTCTGGCGGAGTGCTAAGGAACATGGTGCTCCAGTTCTGTAGGCTGGTGAATAATCTCGGCATACGGCCGGGCCATGAAGCGCAATCCGAGGTGCGTCAGGCCTTTGGGTCTTGACCAATTCGGTCACAAGATGGGGTGAGATGGCGGTCATAAGGCGGGAATCATATAGCTTCTGGAAACTCATTTAGCTATATGACTTCTGGTGTATAAGACCCGTGCTAGTTATTTAGAACGGCCCAAATTTGTGCGGGCATGGGTGGACACGGTATAGTAAATGGGTAGTAGTCCATCGGGATGATACATGTCAGCTTCTCGCTGGATGCTGTAGGGGGGGAGATGTGAGTGTTTTTAAGATTCAAATCCATTTATCTCTTGAACCGTCTATTCATTTTCGAAACATTTTAAACCATATTGTTTCTTAGAATTAATGCAACAAAATAAGACCTCATATGTATATATTATACTTATTTTTTATTTTTTTAAAAATGAACATTCAAAAAGTACCGACTTACCATTTTGGTACACATGTTCAATATTTACGATACATTGTTTCAACTTTTTAGCTAAAATGTTGAATTAGTTTATTGGAATTGTTAATTTAACTCTAAAACAATATTGAGTCTAGTTCTTTTAATGTTGATTATATTTATATTAGTTTGTTTGTATCGACATCTTAGACGACATTTGGGAATATTAAAGTTAAAATTGTTGAAACTGTTCGATTGTTGAATAAAATTTAAACAAATGTTAAATTAGTAGTTTAAAATGTTGACTATATTCACTCAGAAAAAACTAAAGAAAATAAGAGAAAGTCACGACGCGCATAAATCTCAATGCGGGAGAAAGATTCCCACATCAATAACCGGAAACCTAATAAAATGGAGAGGCGGGAAATAGACGTGGTTGCTAACTGGCTTAATGGGCTTTAAAGCCAACTTACTCATCTAGCTTCGGTTCACTATATAGGAGCCCCAGTCGTAAGGGTGCCATGACCCTTATGGAGATCTGACACTGTTTGGATCCTCACAGTAATATTATAAATCCAAAAATTTAGAATATACCTTATGGCACCTCGACTTAGTGGCCATCCAATGCCATCCTCTCCTGTGGCTTGTAACCGTAGCTGCCCCTCTGCGATGATCTCCCTTGTGTAGGAGCAGCCAGCATAAAGATCATCCGCATGACTGCATTTCGTCTCCAACTAGAAACTGTGGCGCGGCCGTTGCCGCGCCTTGCCTGAGGGACCCATCGCGGTCCCCCGTGGAGGCCATCCCGCTGCGCCGCCGCGGCCGGGCCTGGGCTTGGCCGCCGTCCGCCGCCACTTGGCGATGGAAGCAGGGGAGGGGGGCGCAGGTGGGAGAGGAGATGGAGAGACGGCGCGGAGGAGAGAGAGAGAGCCGACGAAGGCTAACTCGTCGCCGGCCGCGCTCGCTGCTCTTCCTGTCCGCCGCCTCGCCTTCTCCCCTGTTGTCGCGGCCAACCCTTCCGAGCTCCCTGCCATGCCCGCTGCGGCCCTTCCGCGACGCCATCGCCGCCGCTGACCACTTGCCGCCGCCGGCCACCGCTGCGGCCCTTCCTCGACGCCGTTGTCACGCTGACCAGCCGCCGCCACCGGCCACAGCGCCGTCCGCCGCCCGCATGGGCCGCCGCACGAGCCGCCCTTGCGCGTCGCCCGCCACCGCGAGAGCCGCCTTGTGTGCACCGGTCGAACGCCTCGACGCGAGAAAAGGGCGTGGCTCCACCGCCACGCGCGGAGGTCACCCTGCCACGCCGCCTCGCTCGGGACTGGTCTCCGCCGTCCGCCGCTGCTTCGCGATGGAAGCATGGGAAGGGTGCGCGCGCAGGTGGGAGCGGAAAGGGAGAGACAGCGCGGAGGAGAGGGAGAAAGAGAGGCGATGAAGGGCCACTCGTCGTTGGTCGCGAGCCCGCAGAGGGCTGTGGTCGCCGGCCACGCTCGCGCGCAGGTGGGAGAGGAGAGGGAGGGGCGGCGCGGAGGAGTGGGAGAGAGAGGCGGAGGGGGCGGCGCGGGTGCTCGATGGAGGGGACGACATGGAGAGGGAGAGGGAGGGCTGCGGCTGGGAGGGGAGGCGGGCGGCGCGGGTGCCCTACGAAGGAGCAGCGCAGAGAGGGAGGGGACGGGGCGGCACGGGTGCCCGGCAGAACGAGCCGCAGGGCGTCGGTGGGGGGAGCGGATGGGGCCGCGAGTGGGAAGGGAGCGAGAGAGACAGAGAGAGGAGGAGGCGGCGGCGGACGGCAGGTTAATTCTACTAAAATACGAGGGCCTTTATGCAAATTGACGTGAGCTCGCACCATCTGAGCCGTCGCTGCGCCCGATCCAACGGCCTAAAATGGAGGCGACGTGGCCCTATCCGCTGGCCTGAGCTTGGCTTAGGTTTCGTTAGGGAGAGATTCCTCGTGGCAAAGGGGACCTGCACAATTATACTACCTTTGTTCTAAATTATAGTTTATTTAAATTTTTTTATCACATAGTTGCTGTTTACTCTCGTTCAAAATTTTGTGTAAATAAATTTAAATTTATGTTATTTTTAAATAATTTTTGTTAATAAAGCAAGCCATCATAAAAAATATGATAATTTGTATAAAATTTTGAATAAGACGAGCTGATAATTTAGAGAAAAAAATCAAACGAACTATAATTTAAGAGAATTGCTAGACGTCAACTGATTGAAATTTACTTTATTTGACAATCGACGTTACTGAGCGTCGGATGAGCGATGAACGGGATCATGTATCCATGTGTAAACTAATCGGGTCCGCTTCCGCGACTTTGGGCGCCCGTTTACTCATTACTGGGTCACGTTGTTTCCTCTCGGGTCTCGGCCCTTCCCCCGCACCACATCCTCGCTCTCTCCGTCCTGTTCCCTCATCCATTCTTTCCTTCCTTCTCTTCTCAGATGTCAGATCCCGTGGAGGGGGGAGCCAGCGCCCACGGTGGATTCGGGAGACCCCAGCAAGGAAGATGTGCGGGGAGGGGTGGCGGCGGCAACGGCGACGGCGGCGGCGAGGCTTCTGCAGGGGCGAGCACGCTTCCTATCCGAGGCAGCGGCATGTTTCCCCGACCGGCGAGCACAACTTCCTGCGCTCCACCTGGAACCATGAAGAGGGGAGAGTGTGTTCGAACCGAGGATCGACGGACGATCACAAGAACACAAGAAACACACAAGTATTTTCGACGACAAACGCCGCGGCCGCACTGACAGCCTGTATCTTGGCTATTGTTTCATTGCTTCACTCGGCTCTAGCTTATGCATAAGATTTACATGGCCTTTTGTAGCCTCTCTTAGCGACGCAGCGCCCATACAACGCTCTCTGTCGATCTTTACGGCACGCACACACGATCTCCTGCGACCCGGCCGCTCTGAACCACGATCTCCTCCATAAGAATCGCTCTCTAGTGCTGATCCAGAGCCTTGTTGCCTTCCTCTGCGACTACCGCCAACAGCCGCCTCTCGGCCATCCTGCGCCTCCCTAACAAACTCGTACACACATGCAACGCACGCATGCATGTGCTAACTGCTAACTAGTTGACGCATGCAGTACTGAGCTAACTGACTCAACGCGAACCCGGCCACACGCACACACGCGACACACGCGATGCATGAGCTAATCTAACATATGAGCAAGTCAGGATTAATGCTAACAGAGTGGAGCTCTAATTTCAGCCGAGTCCAATGAAGAGGAAAGCAGTTTTCTAGGGTTCGTCTGTTCTCCTCATTCCTCTTATGTTCTTTCCATTTCTTGTGAATTGGCTGCTTGGATTTGCAACCACTAGCTTCTATTATGTTCCTGTTTGATCCCATCCTGTAGGTTTTTGTTCTGTTATCACTGTGGATTGGTTGGAGCATGTCGTTATTTCTGTTATTAGGTTTTTGTCTGCGAAAGTTTAGTTCCCATTACGTTTCCCTGCTCTAGTTGTAGTAGGTCGTGTTAATTTTGTATAAATTTGTTTGTCCATCCAGATTTTGCTAGGGTTAGATGTTAGCATTCTGATGATTAGTTTCCACTAATCACTCTCATTTCAATTGGTCATTGTAACTATTTGTGCTGTTGTCTTTGGTATTCAATTAGTATTCGAGAAATGTTTGGGAAAAGTGTGGTTTGCAGATTGGTTGGGAAATTTTGAGTTTTGGTGTTCATGTTCTGTCCTACAATTCTCCATTCGGTTCACTTGCATATGCCATTAGGAGGTAGGGAATTTACCATTGCCTTACCCTGTTTAAGTATTTCACGCTGCATTTTTGTGTAACCGATGGTTCCTAGTGTCATTCGTTATGTCATTTTCCACTCAATCTCAATTGAATATCATCTAAAATTTTGTCTGGTCGAACACCTAGAACATTCAAAGATTTTTTTGTACTTGAACTTGTGTTTTTTTCAAGAAGTACCTGTCACTCCTGTGATCCTGTAGATGTAGTCTGTAACCCCTCCATCCATAATTTTTCACATGTTATGTACTCCTATATGATAATGCATACTATTATTGTCACTGAGTTTATTTTTTCTGCTATCAGGTGTCAGGTTTGGCTAACATCACCGATTTTTCTTTTCTGCATACGCCCTTATGATTCCGATCACCACAGCTTTCTCCTTAACATTGGTGATTATTTGTTTTGGCGGATCCCACTGACTGGGCCAAACTCTGACCATTTGGCATAGCTCTTTTGTTGCTCACACTTACCCTGCTGATCTTTTGCAAAGGGTAATGTTGCTGTTTACTGTTTGCACTTGTGTCTTTTGTGTAGTGTACTAGTGTCCTGTTTTTGCGCCAGTGGTGAGCCACCCAAGGCTTGCTATTCTCAGGTTGAATAAAGCATTCAGAACGATTATTGTCTTGGAAAAAAAATAGTACTATTGTATATGAATTTTTACCCCGCTAGCACTTCTGCATTTTTTAGTGCAACCCAAGTTATAGCCTTTTTTTTCAGCAAATTCTTGCGGCAACTTGGACTGGTAGAGCACCAATAAATTTCAGCAATCTGATAATAATAATAATAATAATTTAATAATGTTGCTTTTGTGTTGTGATCTACCACTAGTATTGCCTAACTGATGTGCTAACATATGTGTGGTGGTGTTGTAGGCGGCGAACTCCTGTCAGACTTGTTCCAATATAAGGAGATCGGGATTGGTGTGCTCTGGGAGTTCGAGAGCAAGATATGTTTGCTTGATTGATTCATCCTGCAGTTTTTTAGGGCAAATTTTGCGTGTGGTTTATCAGGTTTTAAATTTTTTTATCACATATTTTACCGCTTGTCTCGTTCAAAATTTTGTGTAAATAAATTTAAATTTATGTTATTTTTAAATAATTTTTGTTAATAAAGCAAGCCATCATAAAAAATATGATAATTTGTATAAAATTTTGAATAAGACGAGCTGATAATTTAGAGAAAAAAATCAAACGAACTATAATTTAAGAGAATTGCTAGACGTCAACTGATTGAAATTTACTTTATTTGACAATCGACGTTACTGAGCGTCGGATGAGCGATGAACGGGATCATGTATCCATGTGTAAACTAATCGGGTCCGCTTCCGCGACTTTGGGCGCCCGTTTACTCATTACTGGGTCACGTTGTTTCCTCTCGGGTCTCGGCCCTTCCCCCGCACCACATCCTCGCTCTCTCCGTCCTGTTCCCTCATCCATTCTTTCCTTCCTTCTCTTCTCAGATGTCAGATCCCGTGGAGGGGGGAGCCAGCGCCCACGGTGGATTCGGGAGACCCCAGCAAGGAAGATGTGCGGGGAGGGGTGGCGGCGGCAACGGCGACGGCGGCGGCGAGGCTTCTGCAGGGGCGAGCACGCTTCCTATCCGAGGCAGCGGCATGTTTCCCCGACCGGCGAGCACAACTTCCTGCGCTCCACCTGGAACCATGAAGAGGGGAGAGTGTGTTCGAACCGAGGATCGACGGACGATCACAAGAACACAAGAAACACACAAGTATTTTCGACGACAAACGCCGCGGCCGCACTGACAGCCTGTATCTTGGCTATTGTTTCATTGCTTCACTCGGCTCAGCTTACACACAGGATTTACATGGCCTTTTAGCCTCTCTCGCCGACGCAGCGCCCATACAACGCTCTCTGTCGATCTTTACGGCACGCACACACGATCTCCTGCGACCCGGCCGCTCTGAACCACGATCTCCTCCATAAGAATCGCTCTCTAGTGCTGATCCAGAGCCTTGTTGCCTTCCTCTGCGACTACCGCCAACAGCCGCCTCTCGGCCATCCTGCGCCTCCCTAACAAACTCGTACACACATGCAACGCACGCATGCATGTGCTAACTGCTAACTAGTTGACGCATGCAGTACTGAGCTAACTGACTCAACGCGAACCCGGCCACACGCACACACGCGACACACGCGATGCATGAGCTAATCTAACATATGAGCAAGTCAGGATTAATGCTAACAGAGTGGAGCTCTAATTTCAGCCGAGTCCAATGAAGAGGAAAGCAGTTTTCTAGGGTTCGTCTGTTCTCCTCATTCCTCTTATGTTCTTTCCATTTCTTGTGAATTGGCTGCTTGGATTTGCAACCACTAGCTTCTATTATGTTCCTGTTTGATCCCATCCTGTAGGTTTTTGTTCTGTTATCACTGTGGATTGGTTGGAGCATGTCGTTATTTCTGTTATTAGGTTTTTGTCTGCGAAAGTTTAGTTCCCATTACGTTTCCCTGCTCTAGTTGTAGTAGGTCGTGTTAATTTTGTATAAATTTGTTTGTCCATCCAGATTTTGCTAGGGTTAGATGTTAGCATTCTGATGATTAGTTTCCACTAATCACTCTCATTTCAATTGGTCATTGTAACTATTTGTGCTGTTGTCTTTGGTATTCAATTAGTATTCGAGAAATGTTTGGGAAAAGTGTGGTTTGCAGATTGGTTGGGAAATTTTGAGTTTTGGTGTTCATGTTCTGTCCTACAATTCTCCATTCGGTTCACTTGCATATGCCATTAGGAGGTAGGGAATTTACCATTGCCTTACCCTGTTTAAGTATTTCACGCTGCATTTTTGTGTAACCGATGGTTCCTAGTGTCATTCCTTGTGTCGTATTCCACTCGATCTCAATTGAATCTCATCTAAAATTTTTGTCTGGTTGAACACCTAAAACATTCAAAGATTTTTTTTTGTACTTCTTGAACTTGTGTTTTTTTTTTCAAGAAGTACCTGCCACTCATGTGATCCTGTAGATGTAGTCTGTAACCCCTCCATCGATAATTTTTCACATGCTATGTATATGATAATGCATACTATTCTTGTCACTGAGTTTATCTTTTCTGCTATCAGGTGTCAGGTTTGGCTAACATCACCGATTTTTCTTTTCTGCATACGCCCTTATGATTCCGATCACCACAGCTTTCTCCTTAACATTGGTGATTATTTGTTTTGGCGGATCCCACTGACTGGGCCAAACTCTGACCATTTGGCATAGCTCTTTTGTTGCTCACACTTACCCTGCTGATCTTTTGCAAAGGGTAATGTTGCTGTTTACTGTTTGCACTTGTGTCTTTTGTGTAGTGTACTAGTGTCCTGTTTTTGCGCCAGTGGTGAGCCACCCAAGGCTTGCTATTCTCAGGTTGAATAAAGCATTCAGAACGATTATTGTCTTGGAAAAAAAATAGTACTATTGTATATGAATTTTTACCCCGCTAGCACTTCTGCATTTTTTAGTGCAACCCAAGTTATAGCCTTTTTTTTCAGCAAATTCTTGCGGCAACTTGGACTGGTAGAGCACCAATAAATTTCAGCAATCTGATAATAATAATAATAATAATTTAATAATGTTGCTTTTGTGTTGTGATCTACCACTAGTATTGCCTAACTGATGTGCTAACATATGTGTGGTGGTGTTGTAGGCGGCGAACTCCTGTCAGACTTGTTCCAATATAAGGAGATCGGGATTGGTGTGCTCTGGGAGTTCGAGAGCAAGATATGTTTGCTTGATTGATTCATCCTGCAGTTTTTTAGGGCAAATTTTGCGTGTGGTTTATCAGGTTAGTCTATGTTTGTTTGATGCTTGAGGCCCCTTTTTCAAAGGAAACGGCTAGAGTTTTGTCTGCTTGCGTTCATCTGGCATGTCAAATTAATCTGTAGTCTATAGCTAGATACTGCCATGCTGATCTAAGTTGTTATATAACATAATTTTTTCATGTGAACACGATTTCTTTTTGTTCTTATGAGTAATTTATGCGTCGGACTACTATTTGTATCATGAGTCATTTGAGCCTCCTTTATTTCTAAAAGTTGTTATTCAAGTATAAGCTATATTTTTATGGTGTGTTGTCTATTGTGGTGTGGTGCGTGCGGGCGTGTGTGTGCATGCATGCATGCGTGTGTGTAGTATGGTGAGGTACGTGTGTGTTGTCTGTTGTGGTGTGGTGTGGTGGCTCGCTCGTGTGCATGTGTGTGTTGTCTGTTGTGGTGTGGTATGGTGTGGTACCGTGCGTGCGTGCGCGCGCGTGTGGTGTTGTGTGGTGTGGTGGGTGCGTGCGTGGTGTGGTGTGGTGTGGTGTGGTGTGGTGTGTGGCGCACTCAATCATTAATAATATAGTTTCTTTTCTTTCACAGTATATCTTTCTATATGTATTAGCAGTTACCACAAGGTGCACAAATACATATTTTTTATTCATGTCGGGAACTAGAATTTACAGGTTGGCTCACATTAGGAACTATGTTGAAATACACTCTTGATTCATGTTTCTTTCCCAAGAATAGCACCGAAATGTGCCATGTGCATATGAGTTAATCAGTGATATATAAACTACCAAAGTAGTTTACAATATCCATGAAACCTAAGTGTTTTTACCTCGAACGTGTATAAGTGTCTATATTCTTCTCAGAATGTGAAAATCTGAACTATGTATGTAATATACTGATATATCTGAACTCTGTATGTAATACATATGAACTCTGAATGTTCCAGCACATGTCCAGAACATATGCAAACAAGTTGCCAGCCCAGAGCTCCTAAACCCTGCCGTTCGTTGTAACACTCTCTATTGTTCATAGGTTATTGTAGTGTTGTATACTTATTTTTTTTAGAAGCAATATTTTTTACATGGCCTGTACACACTAGAAAAGCTAGTGTCTTGGAGGTAAAATCAGGTGGAGATGTTTAGCTCGGCATACTGGGGTTTCCTCTTGTGATATGAGATTCTACGAGTCTGTCCGTGCATATGTAAGGTAGTGCAGATTGAAAATACATTTCTGGAGGGCTGCTGCTAATATTTTGAATTACAGGGCCACTCATCAGTGTATATTAACAATCTGGAAAAACATAATTTTCAAATGAGTGTCCTATATGATGCCATGGATAGCCCAAAAAATTTATCTATAGATTTCTTTATTTGTTTCTCTCTTGGTTTGTACTCTAGTTGAAAGAAGAAAAAAACACAAAAAAAGCCAGAAGCCGCTCAGCTCAGTATCATGCATTGGGCTGGGTAAAAACAACCATCCTCCCCGAGGACAAAGACATCCGAAACGCTAACGGGTGGCGAGAAATAGGCGCGCCCGATATGGAGGTGTTCAACCCTTTAACAGGCGCACAATAGTGACTAGGGACCCGACAAGCACCCTGGCAACATAACAGGATATGGCAGCACGTCGAACCATTGGATTAGATCCGATGGTCTAGACAGGCGATTGATCAATAGCTAATTTTCAATCGATTGATGAGTAGACACTTAAAACCGAAGTAGTTCTCTACAATTTAACTAATAAAACTCTTATTTTTTACGTGAAAATTGCAACCACATGGTAACGCGAGTCTCGCACAACAACTCGCTGCACGTGCAGCTGAGCTGGCAACCTGCTAATGAACAAAGGTATATCTCTGGGTCCGGTCGTTTTCCACGTTGTGCTTCTTTAAGCAAGAAAATCTGCACATGTTAGTGTCAGAGTATTTTCTTTACCTCCTCCCGAAGCTATTGGACGGCTTCTCATAAAAAATCTTGCTGTGTGAGAAAGAGATCGATAGAGTTCTAATCCGAAAGTGCTTGAGGCAGCGACTCTGGTGGGCTCCGCTTCCGTGGCTTCGGTGTGCGTGCTAAATTTTTTTAAGAATTACACAGTATAACACATTTCACAACACGCACGCACACTCACATCTATAAATACATGTACATAAATCCTATCTCTATGAGCACATTCAAAGAACTGAGCACCCGGTAGATCTGAAGATTTCCGAAGTCACAAATGATGTCTCGTTATCGACGGGAACGTCGCTTATTACCACTTAATGCATAAAGCCGGTAAATCTTGAGAAAATCACAGAAAAAAGTGCGAGCACCCGCATATGAACTTTGGTGCCTAGCGTCCCACTAGACCGTACTATCATTGGACTATAAGCCAAATCGTTGATCGGTGAGCTATATGGGTGAGGTCGAGGGTGGAGGGAGGAAAAACAGACATCATAAGAGTCCGGGGAGGTAAAACAAACTGTGCCTAAAAAACCTATCCTGCAGCTCAAACAACTGATATTCAATTTTGGATTTTGAATGGATTTCAATCCATCTTTAAATAGCAAGCAAACGAAATCTAATGCAGCGCAAAAATATAATAATAATATAACCTATATTTTTTTACTTATTTTATAAAATACTTATTTTTCTATACTAAATTTTCTGGATAATTATAGAAATTTTGGAAAGTTTTAGAAAATAAATAAAATCATTGTATTAATCTATGCCCTCTAGTCACATTGTTAGAATGTACTCTCTCCGTTTATATATTTGTAAGGCGCGCACGAACATTAAGTTCAAACTTTACAATATTTGATTAAACAATTTTTAACTTTTATAATACAAATTTGATATGATTGGATTTATAATTAAATATTTTTTTTAATAATTGTAAGTTTCTATAATATAATATAAAATAAATAAAAGATAAAAAATTTAGAAGATTTTGTTAAGTCAAGTCTCGCGCCTTAAGATATATAAACGGAGGTAGTAACACCTTACGACACCTTGACTTTGCGGCCATTCTATACCATCCTCTCCTCTAGCTTGTCCAATAGCTTAAAGATGAGCTGCATGACTGCATGCCGTCTCCCCTGGTAGCAAAAGAGACATACAGACGATTGTAATTATCTATGATTAACTAAGGCCAGTCTTAGTGGAAATTTTATGGACAATAAATTAACTGTCATGTCAGCATTTTTGATGATGTGTTACTGTATTAATTAAGAGAGATGTGAAATGAGTTTCATGGTGACGAAACTCCATGTACACAGTTATCTAGACATCTTGTGTCTTGCATGTGATCTAGGAAATAACAATTCATAAAACTATGCATTAAGAGGGAGGTGTTTCATCCTAATTTCAAATATTTTTAGATGATGTGTCACTTTATGTAATTGTGTCCACCAAACTTTACTGGACCTCTTTCTTTACTTGAAAATTGGAGCAGCACGGTGACTCCAGCGCACAACAACTCGCACGTGCAGCAGACCTGGCAATCTGCTGACGACCGAAGGTATCTCCGGGATCCCGTCGCTTTCCACGTTGTGCTTCTTTAAGCAAGAAAATCAGCACCTGTCGACGTCAGAGTATATGCGAGGGTATTATGGAAAGCTGAAAAAAAAAAGACTAAAATGATCAGAATATCAGCACCTGACGTTGTGCTTCTTTAAGCAAGAAAATCAGCGAGTATTATGAAAGATGCAGGAAGGCTAAATGATGATAGAGTGAAGGAGAGAGAAGAGGAGAGTGAGGAGGTAGGGTGTACGTTTACAGCTAGCCAGGTCACAATAACCAATAAACTTTGTATTAATGATATAGAGCTAAATCACTATACTACTGGACTGAGAGATGGGCAGTAAGAGCATCTCCAGCAGTTTACCTAAACTGAATTGCTATACCTAAAAACTATCAAATACCTAAAAAACTGCTCCAGCAGATTTGCTATATGCATTGCTATCCCTAAATTGTTTAGACTATGACCTAAATTTCTCTCTCCTTGACCCAAATCTTGGATTGATATGTTTTCTTGTGTAGGCGGGAGAGCACAACCGCCAGCGTAGGAAGTTTCCCGGCTCATCCCACTGACGTGCTCTGTCCCACACGCGCCGGCTCGAAGCAGGGAGCTCCATCGCCCGCGCCGCCTCGGACCACGTGAGTTGCGTCGGTTGCATCCTCGCCGCCGCCGTGAAGCCCTTCTGGACGAGGGCGTCGACGCGGAACGGTGCGGTGAGGAACCAGTCGGAGGAGGTGTCGGTATCGACGACGCAGGACATGACGCAGGTGCCGGCGTGGCCGAGACGAGGCACGCGGTGAGGGACGGCCGCGGCGTCGTGACTGTGTCGGGCGTGGATGGTGGCGGGGATGGCGGCACAACCGGGAATGGGAAGGCGTCGTCGAAGAGCGCGCGGTGGTCATCGACGACGGCAAAGCAGGGAAGGTCGCGGCGCGCCAGGTGTTTGGGTCAACGGCCAGGTTGCGGAGGACGGAGGATGCGCATCCGGTGGCTGCCAGGGACGCATTGTCGAGGCGGTGGAGCACAAGCGCCACGACGTCCACTAGGAGGACCTCGACGGTCGTCTCCCCGGCGGCGCCGATGCCGTCCATTGCCGCAACACCCACTGGCGGAAGGGATTCCCGCGGGGCGGGTCGAGAGCTTGCTTGTGCGCGGTCGAGTTCCACCTAAGCACCATCGTCGTCGCCATGGCCCGGACCAGTGCAGATGAGCTCCACCGCACAGGCGCGGCCGAGTGCCACCG
>OAMR01000180.1:719991-753327 GCA_900205405.1 Echinochloa crus-galli
CTTTTACGCGACTGGATTTTGGGATGTGATTTATAAGCATAATTAATACAATGATTTTCTCAATTTTCTAAAATTTTCCAACCTTTAAAAAATTAACATAGAATTTAGTATAGGAAAATTTTGTTTTCTGAGTTAAATTAAAACAACATAGGTTTAATATTGAGTGCTTTGCATTCATGCTGGTTGCATTTAGTAGTTTTATGTGTGTAAAGTTTTCAAAAACGCGTTTAGAAGCCTAATGAGAATTTTCCAGAGTTTTTTGGAATTTATTCCTAATTTCCTAGAGCATATTCCAATTTTTGGGATGTGCTAAAATCTTTTTCATGAGCTCCAAATATTTCATTTGGGTTCCTCATGTCCAATTCTATCTCTGACATTTTTCCTGGGATTTTTGGAATTTTTGGAATATTTTTCGTGGCTTAAACGAATTATCTAGAATTTTCTGAAAGTATTCTTGCCTTGGAAAATATTCTCTAAAAATAAAAAGGAAAACAAAATATTAAATCCCTAATGGGCCAAGCCCAGCCCGACCCTAACCCTCTCTGCCTCCCCTCGGGCCAAACCCAGCCGGCCCAGCCAAGCCTATCCCCAGCTCGCCAGCGCCCCCTTCCCGCTTAGGCCGCCTTCCCCGTCGGCCCATCAACCACACGCGGCCACCTCCCGTTCCCACCGCGCACCTCCGCTACTGGGCCACCAGCCCAGCGCCCCCTCCCCCAGCCCAGCTCGCCATCGCCCCGGCCCAGCTCGCCATCGCCCCGGCCCAATCTCCCGCGCGCGGCCCACGACGCCCCCGGCCTCCCGCGCGCAGTCCGCGTCGCCGCCGCCCCAATCCCCGCCGCGCCGTCGCTCCTTCATTCCTCGGCGTGCGTGCCACGGCCGCCCCCGCATCCGTGCCCTACTAATCACGCGTGACCCGAGGCCGCCCCGAGCCTGTTCCCTAGCCACCGCCCTCATCGCGCCTTGCCTGCTCGCGCTAGCGCCCTCACTGCCGCCGTGTGAGCTCGCCGACGAGCCGAGAGCCGCCGGCCGTTGTTGCCGCCTTTTCGCCGCATCCCGGCGCCAGTGGAGCAAGCCATCTCCGCCACGACCTTCGCCATGATGAGACGAACACCCGCCGATGGCTGCCGTCCTCCTCCGGCGCCGGAGAAGCCCCACCCAGTGAAGATTGGGTCGCCGTCGGCCACCTTTGATTTTCGGCCATCGCCGCTCGATTCGCCGCGGACAAGCATCACCGGAGGAATCTGCCACCACCATGAGCATCCCCTCACCAAGCCGGAGCCCCGCCGCCGAGCAACGTCATCGCAAAGTCGCTGGAGGAGCCTCCCCGTGTGAGCCGCCCGTCGCCGGCCCCTGCCTCCGCCTCGGGCGAGATTCCGGCCACCTTCGTGAATCCCGCCGTCGGTGAGCAGCCCGTCACGTTCCCCTACCCCTCCCCCTCCTCTTGCGCACGCCCGTAACTCCCCTTAGGCCCCAGACCGCCGGCGAGCCAAGCCGCCAGGGCGCCGGCGAACTCCCTGCCAGTTCAGAGGAAGGAGATGGCGCTTTTGCATTTTAGCCCCTGAAGAATTGCGTAAACCTTAGATTTGTTTCTGTGTCTTGCGACTTTTGCAGAAAAACCCTGCAGTGATCGAATCATCACAACCAGATCCAAGCCCTGCGGTTTTATAGATCTAACCCCGAGAATAATTTGATTTGCATGCATTGTTCCCTGTGCCTTGCGAATCTCCTCTGCTACCCCTCAATGGCTACGGTTATTCACATTTAGGTCCCTGTCACCTTGTTTAACCAATAGAGTCCATGTTTTAGATCCGTTTAACCTCGTTCTTGTCGCGATGGGCTGGGTTTTTATCACTACGAGAGGCACTCACATCTGCACCGGTTGGGAATACGCTTTAGCATCGGATTCCCAACCGGTGCTAAAGGTGCACCGGGTTAAATAACCGGTTCTAAAGGTGCATCTTCGTCAAAAAATACATGCATTGCTGCGGAGATTCAAACTCAAAACCTCTTGACTCGCGCGTACCCACCTAACCATCTCAGATACGCAGCGCATGTGATAGAATAGAAGATGCGCTCCTTTTGAAGTAGAATGCGACACCCTCTTTAGCAGCGGGTCGTATTTACCAAGTAGCAGCGGGTTGTAAGTTACGACCCGGTGCTAAAGGGGAGCACCTTACCAACCGGTGCTAAAGGTGATATTGAGTCCACCAAGACATATGAGAGGGACGGATGTGAGGATCTCTCATAGTGTATCCAAATACTATTAAAAAATTTTGAACACATTTTGTTGCAGTTTAAGAACCGTACCATCAGTACAGCCTAAAACGGAATGTGAAAACGCAGCCTTTTACATTCGGTTCATAGTTACAAACTGAGTGTAAAAATGGGAATATTTTGTGTAAATGGTATTATCATAGTCATTTGCAGCCACTAAGCGATATATTGTCATCACTGCTGAAAAAACTTATCAGTTCCGGTCAGGAAATCATTGTTAGTACCGGTTCCCAGACTGGTACATGCTGACGCATTTAGTAGTGCCGGCTAGTAACCCTAGCCGGTACTAAATATGTTTTGTACCAGCTGGGGTTATCCCAATCGGCACGAATCAGGGCAGCTTAGTACCCGCTGGAGTTACCATCCCGCACTAATGTGTATATTTAATGCATATATTATTCGTACGCGTATATTTAATATATCTATATGCATATGCAGCTGATGTTATATAATATATTACTTTATAATATATATATGCATGATCGCTCACATATAATATATATCTATATATATATACATTTGAATTGTTACAAGTACTTCAAAGATTCGAGATATTACAAATTAAGTGTCATAATCAAGGAGCCCCCTATTAGGATCTAGTTGCGCCAGGACTACATTAGGATCTACATGAAATTTCTCATTGGGATTTATGACTTTATCGAGTAGTAATCCATATAGTTGTTCTTGAATTACCCCGATTCGATGTGATCTTCTTTCATGTACCATGTCTGTATATTTCAATGAAATCAAAGCATGAGTAGAATGAAAATAATGACTCAAAAAGAATAAGCAGAAGTGATTTTGCTTACGTACCCTGAATCTGTTTCGCGTCATTTTCCCCATGGGACCAACGAAATTGTCGATGAACTCGCACATGTAGTATCCACATAGGTGTAACATCCAAAAATAGCCTATTTAAAATTTGTAGTAATTTATTTGCTTTTTATTAAATTGTTCGTAATTAATATAGGTTAAACAAATTATTTATGAAAATTAAAATCAAATATAACTTGTAGAAATATTTTTGTTGCATTCATGCTGGCTGCATTGAGTTTTGGTTGTGTGCGATTCAATGAAAATTTAAATCTAATTTAAATTCGAATTTGAAATGTATTGGTTCGATGTTTAGGAAAGTTGTTTCTGTCCGGGTTCGTTTCGCCCCCTGAACTTTTTCTCGGTTTGCTTTTGCTCC
The DNA here is from genome assembly GCA_900205405.1 of Echinochloa crus-galli. Taxonomy (NCBI): domain Eukaryota; kingdom Viridiplantae; phylum Streptophyta; class Magnoliopsida; order Poales; family Poaceae; genus Echinochloa; species Echinochloa crus-galli. The sequence continues at coordinate 723,458 of OAMR01000180.1, forward strand.
CTTACCTCTTTCCTCAGCGCCCAGCGCCGGCCCAACTCCTCCGCTCGGCCCAGCGCACCTCCTTGCGACTGCTCGGCCCAAAATGCCCCGCCGGCCCATTCCCTCTCGCGCAGCCCCGCGCGCTGCTCCCAGCCCAGCGTCCGCTCCCGACACCCCCCCATGCACGCGGCCCAGCCGGCCCACCAGGCCGCCGCACCTGCCTCCTCCCGCTGGCCGCTGCTAGGCGCTGTGCGCCGCCGCCGCCTTGGCGTCCGTGCCATGCCCACCTCAGCGCCCGAGCCTTCGTGCCTCTCCCTCGGGCCTACTTAAAGCCACCACCCCACGCCCACCTCCCATCAACCACCGCCGCCCTCGCTTGCTCCCCTACACAGCGCCGCTGGCCGACCGAACGGAGCACCGCCCTCCGCCTCGATTCGCCTCCATCGAGCCCCCTCAGGCGAAGCCGGCCACACCACGAGCATCCCCTCGCCGAGACGAGTCCAGCTCACCGGTCAGCATTACCGTCTCGTCGCCGGACGGCCTCGCCCGCGTGCGCTGCCCATCGCCGGCCCCTGTCTTCGTCGCGAGCTGATTGCCGGCCGGCCTCCACCACCTCTGTCCGTGGTGAGCATGTCTACGAGATCTCCTCTTCCTTCTGCCTCCCTTGCGCACCTCGCCATAGGCTCCTTCCCACCAGAACGCCGACGAGCCCCCCCCGTGCTGCCTCGGGAAGAAGATGACGCTTTTACATTTTAGCCCCTGAAGAATCGCGTAAACATTTGATTTGTTTCTGTGTCTTGCGACTTTTGCAGAAAACCCCGTGCAGTGATCGAATCCTCACATTTGGATCAAAGCCCTACGGTTTTATAGATCTGACCTCGAGAATAATTTGATTTTCATGCACTGTTCCCTGTGCCTTGCGAATCTCCTCTGCTACCCCTCAATGGCTGCGGTTATTCACATCTAGGTCCCTGTCACCTTGTTTAACCAATAGAATCCACGCTTTAGATCCGTTTAACCTCGTTCTTGTCGCGTTGGGTTCCCATCAACTTAAACTATGTAGTGGTACTGATGTTCATCATAATATTAATCTTTATAATTTAGTTTGGAATTAATTTGATTAAAATCTATGTAATTACCTTTTCCTAATAAAGGCAAATTAGGGTTTAAATATCAGATTAATTCTATTTAGTCATATTTTCATAGTAACATTTGCTTTGTTTCTGAAATTTTATTTAAAGATTAATTTGACTAAAGATAATTTAAATGTCTTTTCCTAACTAAAAGCTAATTAAGGTTTATACCGCGGATTTTATACTAGTGCTATTTTGATTAATTACTTATTCAATTAGTTTTATAAATAAAAGTTAATTAAGTTATACCTCGATCTTGGTAACCTAATGTTAACTTGCCTAATAATTTATTAAATCAATTTTCTAATTAACAACAAATTAGAGACTCACTCCGAGTTTTCATAATTAAATATTGAATTGAATTAATTCCAACATAAAATGTACCCTGAAATATCTTTTATACTATTTCTTTAATTAAAATTTGTCAAGCGTATAGTCTTTTGTTTTCTTTTATAATCTAAATCTTCCGGTAGCGGTATCTTTTCAACCGTTGCTCCGTTTTCTAGCGATTCTTGCGCTAATGTGTTCGTAGTAAAGCGTCAATTAATTCTAAAAACTTTTGTATTGTTTATATTGTTTGGTGCACTGTTCTAATAGAATATTATTTATTTGCATGTATTGGCTTGCGTGCATGTTTGTGTGGTGATTCGTGTCCCACCTCCCATCAACCACCGCCGCCCTCGCTTGCTCCCCTACACAGCGCCGCTGGCCGACCGAACGGAGCACCGCCCTCCGCCTCGATTCGCCTCCATCGAGCCCCCTCAGGCGAAGCCGGCCACACCACGAGCATCCCCTCGCCGAGACGAGTCCAGCTCACCGGTCAGCATTACCGTCTCGTCGCCGGACGGCCTCGCCCGCGTGCGCTGCCCATCGCCGGCCCCTGTCTTCGTCGCGAGCTGATTGCCGGCCGGCCTCCACCACCTCTGTCCGTGGTGAGCATGTCTACGAGATCTCCTCTTCCTTCTGCCTCCCTTGCGCACCTCGCCATAGGCTCCTTCCCACCAGAACGCCGACGAGCCCCCCCCGTGCTGCCTCGGGAAGAAGATGACGCTTTTACATTTTAGCCCCTGAAGAATCGCGTAAACATTTGATTTGTTTCTGTGTCTTGCGACTTTTGCAGAAAACCCCGTGCAGTGATCGAATCCTCACATTTGGATCAAAGCCCTACGGTTTTATAGATCTGACCTCGAGAATAATTTGATTTTCATGCACTGTTCCCTGTGCCTTGCGAATCTCCTCTGCTACCCCTCAATGGCTGCGGTTATTCACATCTAGGTCCCTGTCACCTTGTTTAACCAATAGAATCCACGCTTTAGATCCGTTTAACCTCGTTCTTGTCGCGTTGGGTTCCCATCAACTTAAACTATGTAGTGGTACTGATGTTCATCATAATATTAATCTTTATAATTTAGTTTGGAATTAATTTGATTAAAATCTATGTAATTACCTTTTCCTAATAAAGGCAAATTAGGGTTTAAATATCAGATTAATTCTATTTAGTCATATTTTCATAGTAACATTTGCTTTGTTTCTGAAATTTTATTTAAAGATTAATTTGACTAAAGATAATTTAAATGTCTTTTCCTAACTAAAAGCTAATTAAGGTTTATACCGCGGATTTTATACTAGTGCTATTTTGATTAATTACTTATTCAATTAGTTTTATAAATAAAAGTTAATTAAGTTATACCTCGATCTTGGTAACCTAATGTTAACTTGCCTAATAATTTATTAAATCAATTTTCTAATTAACAACAAATTAGAGACTCACTCCGAGTTTTCATAATTAAATATTGAATTGAATTAATTCCAACATAAAATGTACCCTGAAATATCTTTTATACTATTTCTTTAATTAAAATTTGTCAAGCGTATAGGTAACTGTTTATACTTATAATCTAAATCTTCCGGTAGCGGTATCTTTTCAACCGTTGCTCCGTTTTCTAGCGATTCTTGCGCTAATGTGTTCGTAGTAAAGCGTCAATTAATTCTAAAAACTTTTGTATTGTTTATATTGTTTGGTGCACTGTTCTAATAGAATATTATTTATTTGCATGTATTGGCTTGCGTGCATGTTTGTGTGGTGATTCGTGTCCAGTCGGTGAGCCTTTCGCGTTGGACGTCCAGGGACAGGACTCACAGCAGCAGGAGCAGCCGCCTTTTGAGGAAGGCAAGTTATAGCACGGACAATCCTTGCTACCTACCCACTTGTATTAAATTAATTCATGAATGCATGTCTAATTTGATGTACCATTAAGGTTGTACCTAGTTTGATTATACTGTCCTTTGATTACCTTGGGTTTATGCACATGGGTAGATCTTTTATATGCACTGCTACTATCACTAATATTTAATTGTTAATCCTGACTTAATGGTTCACTTTAACGTTAATGATAAAGCTTGCTTTTTAGCAACTTGGTTTAGGTAGCTAGAGCATGTGCTTCGTGCTTTGCTCTCGTGTCTCACCATAAGGTCTGGATCTTAAAGCGACAACCCAGGAGCCTGTCGCCGCCGCTAGAACTATTATGACTCTGGTCTTGGTCAAGTAGCATGTACGTCTCTAGCTTGTCAGTGGTTATCGGAGTAGCTGACGGCGCTATGAGAACCACTTGTGAGTGTATGGTTTGATCCACCAAGGACGGGTGATCCGTCGGCTATGCCCCCGTGAGGCACAGTCCCGTGCTGGGAGTCCCTACGATGGGGAACTTCACACGTTGTGCATTGTTGGGTGTGATGCCCGCACTTTGGATGCCATCAACCCCCTTATGGTGTGACTCCGTAGGTGTAAGTCGATCTCGGTGCCTTGGGCCATACTACCTGTGTTGTACCATAGCGGCCACTGTCTTGTTAGGGTGTCTTGTGAAAAGCCTCGTAGCGTCCCTATGCGGTCACACCTCGGTAGTGTGATTTGCGAGGTCTGATCCACCTCCGCGTGGTTGGATTTAAAGTTCGTTTGAGCTTTTACGCGACCGGTGGGTAAAGGGAGAAACCTCTACATAGTGTAAAATCTATCATGATAGCACCTTGCTCAGGGTCACGAGCGGCCTGGATCCTTTTTTATTAGAAGATGATGTTTATTTATGTTTAATGTCACCTATACTTTATTAATTGGGTTGCAACTGGGTTTCAATCACTTGTAGTAACTTGGTTAATGATAAAATGAACCAACTAAAAAAGCTACTGAAGTTCAGCCGTGTCTAGCATTACTTTGAGCCTTCATATACCGTGCTATACTTGCTAAGTAAAATGTTTACTTACACTTGCCATTTATTCAACAAAATCGCAGATGGGTAACAGATTGGGCTGTGCATGAGTCTGCTGCTGAGTTTCCTAATATTGCAAGAACCAGAAATTGGTGAGGAAGATGATACACCCGAGGTATAAGAAATTCTTCCATGTATACGTCATTTGAATTATATATAATTATCGATAGCATGCACTGATATATTTTTTGTTAGGCATCCGGGACGAGGAAACCAAAATGAAAAAGAGGACCAAAGAGAAAGATGGAGGGAACTACCATTATCACAGAAGTGGCCAAAGATGGCACACTAAGGCCCGATAGTGTTAAGACAATAGTTGTAAATCAATGTGGTTATCTTGTCAGGGAAAGCATCCCCATAAGCTACAAATTATAGAAGAAAAATAAAAAATACTCAGGAGTAAGCGATAAGGGTGACGATCTTTATATTAATACTAGCAGATTGGTAAGAATATATATAATCCCCACTTCCATCTTGTGTCATTTTCTAGTAGTTTCTACTATTTTAAAGGTTTTATAGTAATTTCTGTACATATATACTAATTCCTCAAATTTTCTAGGATTTCATAATAATTTCTGCTAGTTTCTAGTAATTCCTACCATTTTCTAGAAAATTTATAGTAATTTATGCTATTTTTAGTAATTCATAATATTTTCTAATAATTTCTAATATTTTCTAGTAATTTCTGCAATATATATAGTGCATGAGATAGCCGCAAGGAACAAGCCTATGTCACACCCGAATTTTCACAAAAACCCGAATGCGGCCATATGTGTGCCCAGGAAGTCATAGTACACATATAGCGAACAAATATGATAAAAGAGAACATATGCTTGAATAAATTCTTGAATAAAAGTTTTACATCAGAGTGCATCATAAATAAACTAACCAAATACAGCGGAAGACTAATAACTCTCAAACTAATGGAGCCGCAATCCACAGGGACTCTGACTGGGAGATCACAACTCAGTAGTACGGCAAATCTTCTAGAAACTCAGCAGCAGACTCATGCCTATTTTGAGCCTTCATATACCCGTGCTATACTTGCTAAGTAATTATTTACTTACACTTGTTATTTTATTCAACAAAATCCTTGATGGGTAAACAGATTGGGCTGGGCATGAGTCTGGTGCTGAGTTTCCCGAAGATTTACCGTACTACTGAGTTGTGATCTCCCAGTCAGAGTCCCTGTGGATTGCGGCTCCATTTAGTTTGAGAGTTATAGTCTTCCGCTGTATTTGGTTAGTTTATTTATGATGCACTCTGATGTAAAACTCTTCTCATTCAAGAATTTATTGAAGCATATGTTCTCTATTTATCATATTTGTTCGCTATATGTGTACTATGACTTCCTGGGCACACATATGGATGCATTCGGGTTTTTGTGAAAATTCGGGTGTGACAATAGGCTTGTTCCTTGCGGCTATCTCATGCACTATATATATTGCAGAAATTACTAGAAAATATTAGAAATTATTAGAAAATATTATGAATTACTAAAAATAGCATAAATTACTATAAATTTTCTAGAAAATGGTAGGAATTACTAGAAACTAGCAGAAATTATTATGAAATCCTAGAAAATTTGAGGAATTAGTATATATGTACAGAAATTACTATAAAACCTTTAAAATAGTAGAAACTACTAGAAAATGACACAAGATGGAAGTGGGGATTATATATATTCTTACCAATCTGCTAGTATTAATATAAAGATCGTCACCCTTATCGCTTACTCCTGAGTATTTTTTATTTTTCTTCTATAATTTGTAGCTTATGGGGATGCTTTCCCTGACAAGATAACCACATTGATTTACAACTATTGTCTTAACACTATCGGGCCTTAGTGTGCCATCTTTGGCCACTTCTGTGATAATGGTAGTTCCCTCCATCTTTCTCTTTGGTCCTCTTTTTCATTTTGGTTTCCTCGTCCCGGATGCCTAACAAAAAATATATCAGTGCATGCTATCGATAATTATATATAATTCAAATGACGTATACATGGAAGAATTTCTTATACCTCGGGTGTATCATCTTCCTCACCAATTTCTGGTTCTTGCTCAATATTAGCATCCTCAGCATTTAAGTTTAGATATTAGGTTCCATCATCCATAGGTGCACCACCTTCTATGTCCTCATCATATCCACGAATTATGTCTTCCATAAGTCGCTCGTCTTGGGGATCCATATAGATATTCCTTTACACTACAACAACGTAAATAAACAAATATATAAGAAAGTATACTATTTTCTAATATGTTCTAGTAAGTTCTACTATTTTATAGTATTTTTGAGTAATTTCTGATATTTTCTATTAATTTCATGTACATATACTATTTTCTAGAATTTCCTAGCAATTTTATAGTAATACCTATAATTTTCTAACATTTTCTAGTGTTCTAAAATAAACAAAACAAATACACCATCAATTATATATGCGCAATCACAAATTTTCTAGGATTTTCTAATAAGTTCTACTATTTTCTAGAATTTTTTAGAAATTCCTACAATTTTCAATGATTTTCTACAAACTTTATAGTAATACATATATAATCCCTACTATTTTCTAGTGTTTTTCGAATGCCTAACAAAATATATATCAGTGCATGCTATCCATAATTTATAGTGTTTTTCTATAATTTTCTATAATTTCTAGTGGTTTTCTAGAAGTTTCTAGTAATTTGTATAAATGTTTAGTAATTTCTAGTCATTTTCTAATATTTCCTAGCAATTTCTAGTCATTTTCTAACATTTCCTAGCAATTTCTAGTCAGTTTCTAGTTTTTCCTAGCAATTTCTAGTTATTTTCTAATATGTCTAGGCAATTAACAACTAATAAAAAAATGCTGACATCAGCACAACAATATGCTGACGTTAGCAAGGGCTTATGGGCGGCGAGGCGGCGTGATTCGGGCTGGGGTGGCAGGTTGACGGGGGCGGCGAGGTACTAAACTGCCGACTAGCCGTTGCGGGCCAACGGCCCGGGAGCAATCTAGTACCGGCTCCGGGCTCCAGCCGGTACTAAAGTGCTCCAACGGACAGTGTGCTTACGGACCGGTACTAAATGCTTGCATTAGTACCGGTCCCAATGCATCCCGTACTAACGTACGCCAACGAATGAGAAGTTTTCTAGCAGTGCATAGTAGCTTATTTGTACATTCGGTTTGGTTAAATTATATACTAAAACCCATGGCTACAAATAGATGTGACCCAAATTTACGGCTCTACTTAGAAAATTCATAACTTATTTCTACAAAGTTGGACGTAGAGGAACTGATGAAAACTTTAGGTCCAGGGCAAGAACTACAACATTGTAGTTGACAACATTTTGTTTAAAGTCATCTTGATTCCCCAATGTTGTTATCAACCAATTTCACCTTTTTATTTGTCAGTATCAATTTTTCTTGCCATGTACGGTCCAATTCCATGGGGCAGTAATGGCTGGAATTCTGAGTACAGATAGGGTGGCTCGTTAGTAGATAATTACTTGCTCATTTGTATATATTATAGTGTGTTGTACAGTATTATTGGTAGGGATGTATGGCTGCTGCAAGGCGCGGTTAGTTGAACAATGTGCATACCATGACCTAACATATTGAGAGCGGTACACCTCCGCGTCGACGGGAGGGGCGACTCCGCTGTCGCCAAAAAACACCACCCCCAAGCCCGGATCCATGCGTTGTCGGTCGGTCATCATCTGTGTTGCCTCGGTGTGCTTGCTGGCAGCGGCTCTGCAGCTGCAGGCAAAACTAATGGTGATGGTGTTGTTAATTGGGATGCTTGCAGGTTTTTGGGCGAAAACTCAACTCGATATTGTATCAATCGATGACGGCGGTGGCGACACATCGCTCTCCTCCCCAAAGGTGTCGTTGGAAGGACATTGTCGTTTTCCTCTCCAGGTGAAAACCATGGAACTACCATGTTGGTTCTAGCGGTGGTGGCATTTTGATGTCGCTCCCCCCTTGGGGGTGTCGCTTTGGAGGGGTCGAACCCTGCGGCGCCGTTAGCGAGACCGCTACGTTTAATCAGGCTTGGCATCACGGTCAGGATCCAAAAATGTGTCATCATATGTTTCTAAGCAGACAAGATACGCGAATGATTATTACTTTACGCGGGCAACTCAAGTTTGAAGCCAAGACATGGAACAAGATCAAAGCTTAGTCTTTGTTTTCTTGCTTAGTCTTTAGCTTTTCTTTTATGATGTTTTGAGTTTGTGTGTGTTGAGGGTTGGAGTCTAAATACTCATATTCTTTTTTACTACATATATATATATCATATTATAGATATAGAGGCCAGATTTATATCGTTTATCTAAACAAATATTATGAGATCGAGCATCGAACTACCCACCCCTTCCAATCATTCCTAACCTTCTCTCCCAAAAGAAGAAACCCCAGACCATCACTGCTGCAACCGTCCCATTCTCACCCAACTACATCCTCAACTCATCTACAGAAACGGGAAACAACACAGTCCAACCCTGGAGAAAATTAATGAGAGCGCTCCGGAAAGGAATCCGCTTGCAGGCCAAACCGGGAGTTAGCTGGCGGCAACGCCATCTCCCATGTGGTCATGCCGTGCCGTATCCATTACAGGGTGTACCGTATAGGCCGGCATGCAGTGCCCGAAAGCACCGGCCTACAAAATATCCTCCATCTGTAGGGTGTACCGTATATGCCGATCACTGTCGGCGCATGCACACCAATATCCTCCAGCTGCTGTGGGCACGTCTCCTGTGTCCCAAGTCTAAACAATGCATGTATTGTGGTTCTGGACCAGATTCCCTGCTTTCTCCCTTTTGTGATTGGCTAAGCTTCTCAAGGTGGATCTTTCAGCATGCTCCCCCAAGCCATCCTCTCTCTCGACATAGCATGATCAGTTGGAAAACTGAATAGAGAAAAGAAAAAAATTGGTGATCACATTACCTATGTTATAATAAGAAATAGGCATAATTGTTATAATAAGAATCTCATTACCTGAGTGATTTTCGACCAAAGTAAAGTTATTTTTCTTCTGGAGGTCAAAAAGGCTGCAATAATAATGCATTAGATGTTCTTCTAACTTGATCCTATTCCTTTGTAATTAGATCATCACTATCCAAATGAAAATTCTTGCGAGGGCACTACGTCGGCGTGTTGCGGCACTGTGTTCCCTGCTGTGCGGCAGCTGAGACCTTCTACGCTTGAGTTTGTTGATGACTATGGCGCTACATAAACATGCATGCGTTAGTTAAAGGAAGAACTCCATTTTTGACCATTCAACTATTGCCCGAGTTCGATTTTGGCCATCCAACCTTAAAACCGGGTATTCTAGATCATTCAACTATCAAAACCGTTCATAATTACCCATCTAGCTATTTTATTGAGTGGTTTTGCTGGTGTAGATGACACATGAGTGTGGGGCCACATGTCAGCTTCATCTTCTCTCTCTCTCCTCTCTACCGCTTACATGTGCAGTGGCGGCTATGGCGGTGCGGCGGCCGCATCGGGTAGACCATAGCAGTGGCGGCCTCGGTGCAAGCGATGGTGGCCACAGCTCAGGCACGCACCGTGTAACTCCAGCGAGCACCGCCCTGAAGCTCCATCTCCGTGAGCACTGCCCCGAAGCTGCATCTCCGTGAGCACTACCCTGAAGCTCCATCAACATGAGGTGGTGGATTTGAGTGATGGAAGAGAGAAATGTGAATGGAGCTAAAGCAGACAACATTGACCTATGGATCCCACTGCCTCATGTCTCAACGTTAGCAAACCCACTCGACAAAACAGCTAGATGGCCAATTATAAACGGCTTTGATAGTTGAATGATCAAGAATGCCCGGGTTTAAAGGTGGATGGTCAAAATCGAACTCATCCGATTGTCGATGGCCAAAAATTGACTTTTTCTTAGTTAAATGGGCCTTTAAGAGAGAGAGAGAGCGCTAAAAGTTAATGTGGCAGGCTTTAGAGTATGTATATACAGACCGGGTCTTTCTAAAACTGTCACCATGTTAGGGGGCCGGGGCTGTGGCCCTGCTGGCCGCCTGATTCCGCCCCACTTGAAGTAATAATTAACTAAAAATGATGATCTCATTTGATTTGATATGGTACTATTCCCTTTTATAGAATTTGTCAAACATAGTATAGTGTGCCTAGGACAACTACTAACAATTCTTTTAGGGACGGCGGCTGCCTTCGTTCTACGTTCAACGTCCTATATAGCTATATCCATGCTAATTAATCATCTCAACCAATCAAAACACGCGCCAGACGACACACACAGCCGGGAGCGCCAGATAGCCGTCATGGATACTTCACTGCGTGAGAAGGTAAGGAAGCCGGGAAGATGGTCACTCCATGGCAAGACGGCCCTCGTCACCGGAGGCGCCCGCGGCATCGGGTATGTTGAGACTCGCTTCTACCTGAGCTCTGCGGCCATGGTATTTGTCTTTGACATGAGGATCACTCTATACGTATATATGTTGAATATATGGCGCCTAGGCTTGCTGTGGTGGAGGAGCTCGTGGCATTGGGAGCTGCCGTGTACACATGCTCCTTGGAGGAGGAGCTAGGGGAGCGCCTCAAGGAGTGGAAGGCGATGGGGCTCCCCGTCGCAGGCTCCGTCTGCGACGTCTCCGTCCAGGGTCAGCGGGAGCGCCTGCTCCGTGAGGTCACCGACCACTTCGGCGGCAAGCTCGACATCCTCGTAATAAGCGCAAACTAATAAACTAGCTAATCCCTCTCTTATTGTTTATTTTGATCTGTTTCAACGGCCTAATCCCATTTTGGCATCTGATTAGCCGTGCACATCATCTCGATCTCTTGTTTTGGCTAGCCAGCTACTATTTTTCTGAACTGTCAGGAAATGCTGTCTGAAGTCTGAACGACTTGCTTGTTTGTTCTCTATTATCAGGTAAACAATGCAGGGACAGCCATTAGGAAACCAGCTATGGAGCATTCTGCAGAGGAATACTCGTTTTTGATGGCCACCAATCTTGAGTCTGCATATCATATCTGCCTACTTGCTCAACCTCTTCTAAAAGCATCTGGATCAGGCAGCATTGTTTTTATATCTTCGATTGCCGGAGTGGTTGGCTTATTTAGCGGACCAATTTATGGCATGACCAAAGGTACACACCCCTACAATCTCCACATTCCTTCAATTTAGTGAGCATGTTCTTCTGAAAATAAGTTTGTTTAGGACTACGGTATGCGTTGATGCATGCATAACCAGCTTTAATTTGGATGTTTATTTTCAGCTTCACTGAACCAATTAGCAAAGAACTTAGCGTGTGAGTGGGCGAAGGACAACATAAGAACTAACTCTGTAGCTCCGGGGTACATCTCCACTTCACTTACAACAGGAGTAAGCTCTTTTTCTACTGTGCATCTTAAGTAATTTTTTTGACACCATCAATTTCTTATAGAAAGTTGTCAAGTTCATTATATACTAGTGCATCATTGTGGTCCACTTCTAGAACATCAGGAATCCACTTTCATGCTTAGTCGGGGGATTACTGACCGACCTACACACTAGTTATATACAATTTCATCTCATTTATTGTTCCTTGGTAACTTCGCCATGTGTTTGAACATATCGAATTTGGTGATATGTTAAAGGCCACCAAAAATAAATGACTAGACATCAAGGGTGTCATAAATATTGAAAATTTTCTTTATAAATATATTTGGTCAAACGTAAGAAAATTTGACTTAGGACAAAACTGGAATGGCTTACTCATAGCAACGGAGATATGTGACAGTGATACGATAACAGGCTATCACGTACTACAATTTTCCATTACCATATCAGATCGATCCATACAAAACGATAAACATGACATACATAATCATTAAAAATATCAGGAGTGCATCATTCCGCGTAAGCCGGTACATCCGTACAGGTGCATTAGACTGAATCATACATTAAAAAATGACACATCACCGTGGGATCAAAGGTAGGACCTGCACATGTAACCTGAAGCATAGAACTGCAACCCAGACTCAACCGTATCGGCCATCATTGGTGAATTCGTATTTTGTTCCGAATCTGAAATAAGCTTGACTTTCATGCATGTTGTTGACACTCAAATTGGGCCGAAGGCCAAACCGGTCTGACCGGTTTGCCAAACCGGTCAGACCGGTTTTATTCTGTAATTCGAGTAGGATTAGGATTCCGAGTTTAATCCCATATTGTAACCGATTCGAAAGGGGTAAGACTTCCCCGAGGTATACTTTCATTGAGAAGCTATGTTTATCCTTGTATCATGCTTGTACTCAATTGCGGCATTATCTACTATCTAGTACTTGCATCGTGTTGTGTCAAACCGATGTAATTAAACATATGTTGCAAAAGCCGATATCTAGTGGAAGAATCGGCAAGTGGGCTTATGCTTTGGTTGAATATGAGTTGACTTGTGAACCTTTGAAATCAATGAGAGGTCAAATTGTAGCCGATTTTATTGTTGAACATCGAATTAATGATTCTTGTGAGTTCGACGTCGGTTATGTTACTTGTACACCATGGAAGCTATACTTTGATGGATCGGTTTGCAATGATGGGCAAGGAATTGGTGCTGTTTTGATTTCCCCAAGTGGCGCCGTTTTTGAGTTTTCAAACCGATTGGAAGAAAAGCGAACCAATAATCAAATTGAATATGAAGCTCTTCTATTTGGATTGGAATTTTTGCAAGACATGGGAGTAAAACATGTTGAAGCTTTTGGTGATTCGCTCCTGGTGGTACATCAAGTATCAAAGGTATGCCAATGTTATAATGGTTCATTAAATGCATATCTTGATAGATGTCTCGATATCATTGCTTCTTTTGATGAATTTACTATAAGACATATTCCGAGAGAAGATAATGATAAAGCAAATACTCTGGCTCAGAAAGCATCTGGTTATGTGGTTGCAAAGAAATATTTCTATCTCCAAAAACCGATGCGAACCAAAGCCGAGGTTCTGGTTCTGGACGAACCGGTCACACCGGTTTCAGAAACCGGTCAGACCGGTTGTACTGCCAGAACCGGTCTGACCGGTTCTGAAAGCGGTCAGACCGGTTTGTCCCCTGACAGAAGCAAAAGTACTTTGGATAATGCTAATCAATCCAAAGTTAAAGATCAGGATTGGAGAGTGCCTATTATCACTTATTTGAAAGATCCTAGTCGTGGTGCAGAGAAAAATATTCGGCGAATATCGTTTAAGTACGTTTTGCTTGACGATGAACTCTATCGTCGAAACGCCGAAGATTTATTGTTGCTTCATTCTTTAGCCGAAGTAAAGGAGTAAAAGCATCAACCTTTCCAGACAAGTTAATTATAAATCTTCTCAAGAAATTTACCTTGCCTAGAAACTTTTGCAAGTCCTTCTTGCAAGTAGGAGCTTCGACTTTCTTCATAGCTTCAATTCTCTTGGGATCAACTTCTATGCCGTTCTCATGAATAACAAACCCAAGAAACTTCCCAGCCGAAACACCAAAAGCACATTTGAGTGGATTCATCTTTAAACCATACCGTCGCATCCTTTCAAGAGCAAGTCTCAAATCGGCTAAATGAGAATCCAAGCCATCCGATTTAACTACAATATCATCAATATATACTTCCACAATAACACCAAGTAAATCATGAAAGATTAAATTCATAGCTCTTTGATAAGTTGCACCGGCATTCTTTAATCCAAAGGTCATAACTACCCACTCAAATAAACCAATAAATCCCGGACATTGAAAGGCCGTTTTGTGCATATCCTCTTCGGCCATGAAGATTTGATTATATCCGGCATTACCATCAAGAAAACTAACAACACGATGTCCAGAAGCTTCATTGATTAAGACATCGGCTATAGGCATAGGATATGAATCTTTTGGAGTGGCTTTATTAAGATCTCTAAAGTCAATGCAAACTCTAAGTTTTCCCGAATCTTTCTTTTCAACGGGAACAATATTAGAAATCCACTCCGCATAACGACAAGCCCGAATAAAACCAGCATCTAATACACGATTAATCTCTTCTTTTATTCGGTCATGAATAGCGGGATTAAAACGTCTAGCCGATTGTTTAAAAGGTCTAAAACCGGCTTTTATTGGTAAACGATGCTCAACTAAGTCACGACTTAAACCAGGCATCTCACGCCACTCCTTTATCTGCACCACGACCAGGATCCCTCAAATAAACAATAATGGGTATCCTCCAATCCTGATCTTCAACTTTGGATTGATTAGCATCATCCAAAGGATTTTTTCTTCTGTCAGGGGACGAAGCGGTCAGACCGGTTTCAGAACCGGTCAGACCGGTTCTGGCAGTCAGACCGGTCTGACCGGTTTCTGAAACCGGTGTGACCGGTTCGTCCAGAACCAGAACCTCGGCTTTGGTTCGCATCGGTTTTTGGAGATAGAAATATTTCTTTGCAACCACATAACCAGATGCTTTCTGAGCCAGAGTATTTGCTTTATCATTTATCTCTCTCGGAATATGTCTTATAGTGAATTCATCAAAAGAAGCAATGATATCGAACATCTATCAAAATGCATTTAATGGACCATTATAACATTGGCATACCTTGATACTTGATGTACCACCAGGAGCGAATCACCAAAAGCTTCAACATGTTTACTCCCATGTCTTGCAAAAATTCCAAGCCAAATAAAAGAGCTTCATATTCAACTTGATTATTGTTCGCTTTTCTTCCAATCGGTTTGAAAACTCAAAAATGGCGCCATTTGGAGAAATCAAACAGCACCAATTCCTTGTCCGTTCGCTTTACCACTTTCCTCCTGGCTCCATGATGATAAAGCAAATACTCTGGCTCAGAAAGCATCTGGTTATGTGGTTGCAAAGAAATATTTCTATCTCCAAAAACCGATGCGAACCAAAGCCGAGGTTCTGGTTCTGGACGAACCGGTCACACCGGTTTTAGAAACCGGTCAGACCGGTTGTACTGCCAGAACCGGTCTGACCGGTTCTGAAAGCGGTCAGACCGCTTTGTCCCCTGACAAGGGCAAAAATCCTTTGGATGATGCTAATCAATCCAAAGTTGAAGATCAGGATTGGAGGGTACCCATTATTGTTTATTTGAGGGATCCTGGTCGTGGTGCAGATAAAAATATTCGGCGAACATCATTCAAATACGTTTTGCTTGGCGATGAACTCTATCGTCGAAACGCCGAAGATTTGTTGTTAAAATGTCTTGACTCGGATCAGGCCAAGGTTGCCATGGCTGAGGTTCATGAAGGTATTTGTGGTACACATCAATCGGCTCCAAAGATGAAGTGGTTACTTAGACGAGCCGGTTTTTATTGGCCTACTATGACGGCAGATTGTTTTAAGTATTACAAAGGATGTGAGGAATGTCAGAAGTTTGGTAATTTGCAATTTGTTCCTGCTGCGTTGATGCATCCTATTATTAAGCCGTGGCCGTTCCGAGGTTGGGGATTGGATTTTATTGGACAAATTAATCCTCCATCATCAAAAGGGCATCGTTTCATATTGGTTGCTACGGATTATTTTACTAAGTGGACTGAAGCGATTCCTTTGAAGAATATGACGCATCGAGAGGTGATTGAGTTTGTTACTCAAAATATTATTCATAGATTCGGTATTCCCCAAACATTGACAATGGATCAAGGTACTTCATTTATGTCTAAGGAGGTACGTGAATTCGCCGAATCCTATAGAATTAAGTTGCTCAATTCATCTCCATATTACGCTCAGGCTAATGGACAAGCCGAGTCAAGTAATAAAACTTTGATTAAATTGATCAAGAAAAAGATAGCAGAAAAACCTAGAAGATGGCATGGAGTTTTATCCGAAGCATTATGGGCTCATCGTATATCTAGACATGGTGCTACTAAAGTTACTCCTTTTGAGCTTGTTTATGGTCAAGAGGCCGTTTTACCTGTTGAGGTGAATCTGGACGCCTATAGATTGGCTAGGCAAAATGATCTTGATGCTGTTGATTACCACAATTTGATGTTGGATAATATTGATGAGGTAACCGACAAAAGATTGAAGGCTTTAAAGGAGATTGAGAGAGATAAGCTTCGGGTTGCTAGAGCTTACAACAAGAAAGTGCGAGGAAAATATTTTCAAGTTGATGAGCTTGTTTGGAAGACGATCTTGCCTATTGGATCAAAAAGCAACAAGTTTGGTAAATGGTCACCAAGTTGGGAAGGGCCTTATAGAGTTGTCAAAGTCATCTTTGGGAATTCTTACATGTTGGAGACACTGAAGGGAGATCCTTTGCCTAAAGCTATCAACGGGAGATATCTGAAGAAATTCTATCCAAGTGTTTGGCAAGATGCGTAAAGATCAATGGCCGATATATTATTGAATATCGTCCTTAGTATAAATTTTTAGCTCCTGAGTTGTATTTACTTGCTTTTTAGTTCTCAAGTTCACTAAAAACGCAGGGGGGCATGTGTTGACACTCAAATTGGGCCGAAGGCCAAACCGGTCTGACCGGTTTGCCAAACCGGTCAGACCGGTTTCGTTCTGTAATTCGAGTAGGATTAGGATTCCGAGTTTAATCCCATATTGTAACCTATTCGAAAGGGGTAAGACTTCCCCGGCCTATAAATATAAAGGCTAGATGGCCGATTGAGGTATTCCCAATCGAATCAAACATTTTTATCTTCTATTTTGTGTATCTCTCAAACCCTAATCTTTTCCAACCCCCATATTCTGTTCTTTGCTCGTCTCTACGGCGTTCAAGGACGTTCTAGGTGGCCTGCCGACCCTAGAGCAACCCTCTATACTTTGATGGATCGGTTTGCAATGATGGGCAAGGAATTGGTGCTGTTTTGATTTCTCCAAGTGGCGCTGTTTTTGAGTTCTCAAACCGATTGGAAGAAAAGCGAAGCTATACTTTTGAGTTCTCCAAGTGGCGCGCATCGTGTTGTGTCAAACCGATGTGATTAAACATATGTTGCAAAAGCCGATATCTAGTGGAAGAGTCGGCAAGTGGGCTTATGCTTTGGTTGAGTATGATTTGACTTGTGAACCTTTGAAATCAATGAGAGGTCAAATTGTAGCCGATTTTATTGTTGAACATCGGATTAATGATACTTGTGAAATCGACGTCGGCTATGTTACTTGTACACCATGGAAGCTATACTTTGATGGATCGGTTTGCAATGATGGGCAAGGAATTGGTGCTGTTTTGATTTCTCCAAGTGGCGCCGTTTTTGAGTTTTCAAACCGATTGGAAGAAAAGCGAACCAATAATCAAGTTGAATATGAAGCTCTTTTATTTGGCTTGGAATTTTTGCAAGACATGGGAGTAAAACATGTTGAAGCTTTTGGTGATTCGCTCCTGGTGGTACATCAAGTATCAAAGGTATGCCAATGTTATAATGGTTCATTAAATGCATATCTTGATAGATGTCTCGATATCATTGCTTCTTTTGATGAATTTACTATAAGACATATTCCGAGAGAAGATAATGATAAAGCAAATACTCTGGCTCAGAAAGCATCTGGTTATGTGGTTGCAAAGAAATATTTCTATCTCCAAAAACCGATGCGAACCAAAGCCGAGGTTCTGGTTCTGGACGAACCGGTCACACCGGTTTCAGAAACCGGTCAGACCGGTTATACTGCCAGAACCGGTCTGACCGGTTCTGAAAGCGGTCAGACCGGTTTGTTCCCTGACAGAAGCGAAAGTACTTTGGATGATGCTAATCAATCCAAAGTTGAAGGTCAGGATTGGAGAGTGCCTATTATTGCTTATTTGAAAGATCCTGGTCGTGGTGCGGATAAAAATATTCGGCGAATATCATTTAAATATATTTTACTTGGCGATGAACTTTATCGTCGAAACGCCGAAGACTTGTTGTTAAAATGTCTTGACTCGGATCAGGCCAAGGTTGCCATGGCTGAGGTTCATGAAGGTATTTGTGGTACACATCAATCGGCTCCAAAGATGAAGTGGTTACTTAGACGAGCCGGTTTTTATTGGCCTACTATGACGGCAGATTGTTTTAAGTATTACAAAGGATGTGACGAATGTCAGAAGTTTGGTAATTTGCAATTTGTTCCTGCTGCGTTGATGCATCCTATTATTAAGCCATGGCCGTTCCGAGGTTGGGGATTGGATTTTATTGGACAAATTAATCCTCCATCATCAAAAGGGCATCGTTTCATATTGGTTGCTACGGATTATTTTACTAAGTGGACTGAAGCGATTCCTTTGAAGAATATGACGCATCGAGAGGTGATTGAGTTTGTTACTCAAAATATTATTCATAGATTCGGTATTCCCCAAACATTGACAATGGATCAAGGTACTTCATTTATGTCTAAGGAGGTACGTGAATTCGCCGAATCCTATAGAATTAAGGGTACTTCTGGATATAATCAAATCTTCATGGCCGAAGAGGATATGCACAAAACGGCCTTTCAATGTCCGGGATTTATTGGTTTATTTGAGTGGGTGGTTATGACCTTTGGATTAAAGAATGCCGGTGCAACTTATAAAAGGGCTATGAATTTAATCTTTCATGATTTACTTGGTGTTATTGTGGAAGTGTATATTGATGATATTGTAGTTAAATCGGATGGCTTGGATTCTCATGTAACTTCAGTTTAATCCTTGGTCGAGATTGGATTCATGCAAATAAATGTATTCCATCTACCTTGCATCAATATCTCATTCAGTGGATAGGCGACGAAGTTGAGATTGTCCTTGGTGACAATTCTTCCTTTGTTGCAACGGCCGATTCCGACTCTCTTAGTGCAAATGAGAAGGTCCAATGTTTGTCGGGCATGGATTTGACCGACTATGAGCTGATCAGTTGCACCAAGGATGGTTTTGTTCATCGTGCATATTGTAAATGGCATAATTCCTTTTCTCGATTGAGGTATTCCCAATCGAATCAAACACTTTTATCTTTACTTTTGTGTATCTCTCAAACCCTAATCTTTTCCAACCCCCATATTCTGTTCTTTGCTCGTCTCTACGGCGTTCAAGGGCGTTCTAGGTGGCCTGCCGACCCTAGAGCAACCCTAGATTAGCCCGAGCTCCGACGGGGTCCCTCCCGAGCTTGGGTTTCTAGGTCATCACGATTCCCCGGCCAGAAGCGGTCAGACCGGTTCTTAAGACCGGTCAGACCGGTTTGCCCCGGGTGATCAGGAGTTGGCCGTTGTGACGGCCGTGCTGCGCGTTTGATCGATCTCGAGTGTGTTGGTGCGTTTTCGTGTCAACACATGTAGTGATATGTTAATATAATGGAGTATACACAATATAATAATCGTGCAAACAAAATGGGAATGATGGTTTCCTAACAGCATGCAGCATACATGTGTATCAAGTCTTAGTCTCATACACAAGGCAACATCACAAACATATGCCCGCATGAAGTGCAGTTAGAACGAGGTACAACCGTCTGCGTAACCCAAAATCGATCGGAGCCCTACAAAACTGGTCGAGACCATCTTGCTTCGACAAGCTTGGGGATGTACTACCACAACCCAACCACTTGGGATTTTGAATCCACCTCTAGGCCAGTGTGGCCTGTGATGAATCAGGGTTATAGTGGCATTTTTGTCCTTCAACCTTTTCACAATCTTACGGCACATTTGTAGTTACCATGTTATGGATTATCGGAAATATAATAATGTCTGCAAGATTCACAAAGAATTTTTTGTATGGATCCAACAAAGATGCTTTTTAACTACCAGCTATATCTGAAATTGGGAAACATAATGCTGCAAAAATGCAGCTAAATCTTTCCATATAGTTGAAAAATATCCCAACTAGGCTAAATTATGATTTTGTTTTGCTGCATAATAAGGTTGCTTCTTCCTTGATAAAAATTTACTGCAGCCACACTCGGAAATAAGAAGATTCTATTTTCTATGACCAATTTGTGCTGGATTTTCATGTAGCCAAAATGCAGATATTGGACTAATATTAGATCTACAAGAGAGCTATCCTCTGACGTTATTGTTCCTTTGTGTAGATTTTCTCCGATAAGGAACTTAAGGATAGTATTATAAGGCGAACCCCAATTAGGCGTGTTGGAGAACCGGAGGAAATATCTTCTATGGTTGCATTTCTTTGTATGCCTGGTTCGACTTATATTACTGGCCAGACGTTCTTGATTGATGGAGGTATGGCAATTAATGGGTGTTATCCAAACAATGACTAGTAGCAAGAGGCTCATATGTCCCTTGTTGTTGGCCATATAGCAGGTGGTGCGCTCTTGAAAGTAAGAATAAAATTAAGTGAATTGTCCACGTACGCAATTCCAGGTGTTAGACCTTTCCTGATTATATGAGAATCAGAGTTTGCATGTATTCCACATAGTCAGCTTTTAAATTCTTAATGTGAACACGCAACTACATATGAGTGTTACAGATTTGGCTCTTTCAGAATATTTGGGTTGATGCTAACTGTTGGAGTAATACTCCTATTGTCTTTTTTAATTCTTGTGAAATTGGATCGGCAGCTGCTCATGCCTGCCTGCTCCCACCCGCTTACCACTCAGGGAATGGTGATAGGCTCATCTAGGGTTTGGCCTTCCTGATTTTTTGGGGATATGATCGAGTTGAGGGAGATAAATTTCCACTTCTTGTTTCCCCACCTCTGCCAGTTCTGTATAGTAGCAGCAGTGGCGAGTCTGACTTATGTGAATCGAATATGCCAATGTTTTAGTAATTATGACTCGCAAAAAAAACAGTTTTAGTAATTATAGGGGATAGTCGCACTAAGTGAAAACACCATAATATGTAACGGACGAAGATTGACTTTGGTAACGGGCATAGCAACTGTTACCCTTTATGGGTTACTAATGACTCATAATTGGTAACGGGCATACGACCATTACCAATGACACAGAATGTATCAGACATTAAAAAAGGTCTGTTATGATACCCGTTACCAATGACCCCATGCAGACATTTCCACGTGGCCCACTGCAAATACTTGTAACGGACGTAACATGAGGACCGTTACCAATGTGACATCTATAGTAATGGGCCTCTCATGAAGACCGTTACCTAAGTTATAGCTTATATAATGGGCGTCAATGTAACCATTACCAATAACTTGTCCTCCCGTGCCTTTTGACAAGTCCTAGGTAACGGGCAGAGTTGATGCATGTTACAATTAAAAAAGTCATTAGTAACGGACAAGGTTGACGTCCGTTACTTATTTCAAGTTATAGGAAACGAGCAGAGTGTGTTGCCCGTTACCTATATCTTCCTGGCTGCATCCTGGAACCAGCCAAGATTTGGCTGTCACATTGACAAACATAAACAAACTTCACATACATTAAGTATCCAAAAACAGAATTTGACATACATAAACATTATCAAACACCATATACATACATAAACATTCATATTCATTAAGTATCGATACATTCGATCACCACAAAGTTAGTATGTGGAAGAAATTCATACAGAGGAAGAAAAATTGTTTTTTTCACGAGAGGTAATACTCCTATTCTATTTTTTTCATGCAGGGCCTATGGAACGTACCACAAGATCGCAATGTAACAAAGTTCACAATGTACATCAAGTATGAAATTCAACAGAGGAAGAAAATTTGTTTCTTCAGATGGGACCATTGTAGAACTCGCTGCCCGGTGCGAGGACCTCCTTGACGATGATGTCGCACAGCATCTCCCGGAGTTCCACAAGTAAATCTTTGGTTGGGCCAGGGGGAACGATGTAATCCTGTAGAGTACCACGCTTAAAAAACTGTATTAGCAAATAGTCAATAAAATGAAACAAGTAATTAATGCATAGAGTAAAGAGAACATACAGAGGATTTTTTATAAGATGTTGCGTCACACACAAGGTTGAACATGTTGTGTGCAACATAGAACCCACATAAATTGGACTCTGTTGGTTGTTGAGTGCACTACATGACACAATGACACGAGATGTTCTGGAAGAGAAAATGGCAGTGATTAAGCAAAATTGAAATCATCATATGTTTGCTAGAATTTACCAGAAAATCAGTGTTATGAGTCAGTTTCCCTTTCGACCTTGGTGATGCCTTTGCTCACAATATCAGAAGGTATTTTCCATAGGCCCTGCATGAAGCGGTAGCAATTAGCAACACTTAAAAGTTAGAAAATTAGCATAGATAGAAACAAATATATGGAAAACTTACGAGTTTATGACGGTTTGGAGGTCCGGGAACTTCCGCTTAGGATGAATTTTCGCCGAGTCTAGATACACAACGAGATTCCACTTGACGACAATGACGACTGTTACCCAATGGCGACTCGTTTTGTAGGCTCCTAACACGAAGTCATGGTGCATAACCTTCAAATCTTGATCTATTACAAAATTGCCATGGAATTGGACCATCGAGACACTCAAAGTTTGTGGGTCCAATATTCCGACATCTAAGCCCATGTCCTTTGCCATTTTAGCCAATTTCAATGAGAAGCACCTTACCAAGCTTTTGTCCATGCCATCAAGGTTGAAAAGGTCATACAAGTCACTGAATGCAATAATGAACTCACCAGATTTGTCGGCGCCAAAGTATGACTGATCAAACTTTACTGGTATATTTTCATCTCCATTGCTAACTTCAACCATGTAGTGATTATGCAATTCCTAAGTTGACAGGTCTGTAGCCATTAGAGCCACCTCTCTTGCAACATGGGGGTGACCAGGAACATGTTTAGTATTACCCTGAGTCCAAGCGTCGCCAATGGAGGACTTAACAATTTGCCTCGGTGGTTGCACAACATTGTCGTCCTTTTGACTAAAGTTTTCAATTTGAGGCATGTGAGATGGCGGCTCATTGTCATCCCTTTCAATTCAAGCTGGAGGGGGAGACGGCGAAGGAGCACGATGCGATGTAGGCGAGGGTGACTTGTGCGTAAACCGAGGAAGCAAATTTTGTGCACCCAATGATGATGATGGGCCAGAGGTGGGAAGCCTTGTCCTTGGTGGTATAAGGATGTCCCATCTTGGCCATTGTATCCGATTAAATCGAGCTTCACCAAGGTTTGTGATCTTATCGCCTATTGGGATAGGCAAACTAATGTGGTTTGCATTGGGCCACACATAAGTAGGTTGCACCACAACATATCCATATTCTATTGATACTGTGTGGCACACATCCTATTCTGTATAAATAGTGGCAAATGCTAGCTCCATCTGTTACTAGTAGTCCAGAAGACTACAGATTGTCGGCTCCATAAGGCCATCTATTTTGTCCATAATGGGTGATGGGTTCGATGAGTTATGTTCCACCTCCCCGCAACTACTCTTTCATCATTGGGTTGGGCTACCGCCAAGTTGATAAGGTAGTGGCAGACCTGCAGCTCAGAGCGTTTCTGCAATTCGCTTGTGAAAGGATCAACACTAGGCCTAGAGAGAGGGGGGGGGGGGGGAATAGGCGAACTGAAAATTATCACAACAGACTTGACGAAATGTTAGATATGTCAAAATATCTGGTAGCCACCGGATATTTCCATCAAATTACCTATTGTACCTTCACCTGCAGCAAGAACTTCACAAATATATAGATGAAGAAGAAATAGTAAAGTTGCTTGAAAGAACTATATGAACTCGAAGAACACGAATGACAACGGAGACAAAAGATTTAACCTGAAGTTCACATCCACACAGGAGGCTACGTCTCCGTTGAGGGCCTACGAAAGGCGGGCTTATACACTCCAAGCCACTTTCCTCCACTTAGTTGCCACAAAGGACCTAAGTGTACTTACTACCAAACCCACGAAGGATGGGGTGATACAAACTTCTAAGGCAAATCCACAAGCTTGGCTTGGATGCTCTCGGTGACGCCTAACCGTTTAGGTGATGAAATCCCAAGAGTAACAAACAAGATCACCGGAGACCATGAACTTGATTCTCAAGAGTGCGAGAGGACGAAACTTGAATCAATTTGCTCGAATCTCTGACTAAGAGACCACCACACACTTGGAAATTGAAACAAGGGGTGTTGGGAGAGCTCTAGAGTGTTTGAGATAGGTTAGGGTTCGTCAAGAGTGCCAAGAGCACCAGTATGTGGAGTGAGAGTGGGTATATATAGCTTACTCATAAATGTGACCGTTGGGGCGAGTAATACAGGAGATTTCTGATGAAAATCACTGGAAATTATCAGAAATTTCCGGTGGAAGGTCAATGCGTTCAATGGCTTGGAGATGTATGGTGTTTATCGGAAATTTCTGATGGTTGTTGAAAATTTCCGGTGCATACCGGAAATGTCCGGCAGCAAAGCTGCAAGAGCTAGATGTGTATGTGTTTTGTGTTGAAGGATCTTGGGAATAGGTTTAAGGATGTTATTTGAGCATCAAAGTCACATGATTTCACGATTATTTGTCCCTTTTGATAGTACGGTGGTCCTATACTCATATTCAAAATAAAATTGAAATTTAAATCCTTCAATAGCATTCACTACCATAGCTATAAGAATTTGGCACCTTCCTTTCACATTTCTTTTCTTTCCTTTTTTATTTTATTCCTATACATCTCATTCAAAGCATTATATCCAAATTCCTATTATCATTAATCACCTAAATTGATTAAATGCCTAGATGCACTTTCAATCTCCCCCTTTTTGGTGATTGATGACAATACAAATTTGGTTTCACAAGATAGAGATAAACAACAAGAGTTGCATCCAATATATTCAAAAAGCTGCCCCTAAATATCTGCATGTTTAATCCTTTTTAGAAGCCTCAAATGCGTATGCACATATTTTGCAAGAACTTCTCAAGAATGTTGCATATAACCGCTCATTGAGAAGAAAACAATAGGATGCATATGACATGGTATAGCACAAAGAGCAAAAGAAGGTATTCAACACTTCAACCGGAAATTTCTGATGGAACCTAGCGGAAATTTCTGTCGCATTTGCTGGAAATTTCTGCCGGTTATCGGAAATTTCTGATAAACTTGCTGACAGAAAAGAACAAGTCATCACAGCACATTCTAAGAGGTTCTAGCACAACCACAAATGGATAAATAGCTAGTTTAACATCCCTAACACACAGGGTTCACACACATCATACAAAGTTTAGTAGCACACAAGCAAAAATTTAAGATACAGGATGATGCGACATAGAGATTTCTTCTCCCCCTTTGGCATCAAGCACCAAAAAGGAAAGAAGAAAGACATGAAAGAGTAGATCAGCATCATCATGGAATGGCTTCATCATCAACATCATCATCGCCATCATCATCGTCGTCCGTGTAGACGCCATCTCCGCTATAGGGCTCTTCTTCTTTGGTGTCGACCTCTTCAACATTGTGAGTGGAAGCATGACGAGAGCAACGAGAAGCAGCAGCAGCAGTAGGACTCGGAGGATCCGCTTCTTCTTCTTCAAAGTCCGACCATGGGTCCTCAAATACCGGGAGCTCACGAATGGGAGAGTGAGGAAGACCGGCATGAGCTTGGAGCTCTTTGATACCCTTCTGATTCTTGTTAATCTCAATGTCATTGTGCATGCAAATCTGAAACAAAGCACGAAAGGCTCTCATCACCTTGTTTTTCTTGGGGTGAGGAGGCGGTGGTCCATGAGTGGCACGTGTAGCACCCGCCGTCCTAGCTGCAGCGGCTCTAGAGGACTCGGCATGAGGAAGATATTTAGATCTTTTCGTAGTCCGAGGAGGTGGAGGTGGAGCTATTCCTCTCTTTTTCATGATCCGAAGACGCTTATGAGAGTGATATTTGGGATAGATCGTCTTGGTGGTAGTCTCAATCAAGTACATCACATAAAGAGCATATGGGAGGCAACGCTCGGAGTCCGAAACACCATCAATGATCTCATTCCAAATAAAGTCTGAGACACTGAAATCATCATTACCAGGACAAAGACGATCTAGGATATTCCTGGTGTGACCAAGAATTGAAGTACCATCCCCTTTCAGGATTGTCAGAGTAGCCCGAAGAAGCTTGTTCATGTAGTGATAGAAGGGCTGCAAGTTGGTGATATATGCATCGGCCGTTGTTCCTTCCTCATACATGAACAGAATCTCACCATTATAAAGAGTACGAACATTAAACACGGAGGGCTTCTCCTAATCAGCACGTCCTGCAGGACGGCGAGCGGGTTAGGCTGGCCCGAGGGGAGCGCCAACTGGGAAGCGAGGAGGATGTCAACGATGGTGAGGAGCTCGTCGGAGCCTGGGAGGAATGGGTCGGACTTGACGGCCCACTCTGCGAAGCGCTTGCAGCCGACGAGGTCGCGCGCGACGAGGAGATAGGCGGGGATCCTATATGGCTTCTTAAGTTTTTTGGACCAGCTAGCTTCCAATGTTTGAGATTCGTGTGGCCAACGTGGACCGCACGATCCCCATCTTCCTTGGCAAGCGCCGGTGAGGAAGGGGCGGGCGCCGGGCGGGGCGGTTCAGCGGCGAGGGCGGGTGGTGGGCGAGGCCGGCAGTGGGGCGGCTCAGCGGCGAGGGCAGGTGGTGAGCGAGGTCGGCGAGGATTAGGGTTAGGGCCTCGGGGTTGCCGGGGTGAGGGGGCTCCAATGGCCACCAGCCTTAGAGAAGAAATGGGGTAGGGGGCATGGAGAGCCGGCGACAGAGGCGAGGCGGCATGGGAGTGCCGCCGGCCGGGCGGAGACGAATGGGCGGTTGGCAATGACCGGCGGCGGGGACGGTGAGGGCCACCAGGTTAGGAAGGACAGGGAGGAGCGGTGGGGGCGGATGGTGGGCGGGCGGCGTAGCAGCGTGGAAGCCGTCGGCCGGGGCGGCGATAGCAAGGGCGGCGGCGGTGGAGGAGGGGGCGAGAAGAGGAAGAAAACAAGATAGGCCAAATGGGCGGGAAGCCAGCTTGCGTAACTGGCTTCCGTGCGCCGTATAGGTGCACCCGGAGATAGGTGGGTTGGGATGGTTGGAGCGGATTTGGCGCTCGGTGGATCTGGCCTAGCAGGCCTTCTTGGGTTTTCTTTTTATTTTCGAAATAATACTTTCCTATGCAATGATAAAACATAGACAAATCTTTTTAACCACAAAAAATACTCTGAAAATTCCAAAAATATCAGGAAAAATCATAGAGATAAGAGTTTTACATGAGAAACCCAAATTATGTATTTAAAGGTCATGAAAAAAGATTTTAGCATCTTCCAAAAATTAGAATTTGCTCTAGAAAAATAGGAATAAATCCCACAAAACGCAATTCCCATAAGGCTTCTAAATGCATTTCTTTAGAACTTTACACACATAGCGGCACTAAAAGCAACCGGAATGAATGCAACACACACAACATTACACATATGTTGTTTTAATTTAATTTGGAAAATAGTTATTTTTATACTAAATTCCCTGCTAATTGTATAAATATTGTAAATTTTAATAAATTTGAGAAAACCATTATATATTTTTAAGCTTACTATTCACATCTAAAAATCAGAAATTTTATAGTGTGACACCAAACTGTTCTTCATTTCTGCACCCCGTGTGTCACGGCCACACAAGCAACTTCCATCGCAGCAGCCAAGCTCCCCAGAAACACAGATGATCTGTTTGGTTACCTGCATGTTCAAGCTTGGGCCAGGCTCAACTTAGCCAGGCTGGGCATATGCAATGGTAGAGTGTTTGGTTGCTTGTATCTGATGGGTCTGAGTGCTAAGAGATCCTGTTCGGTTGATGGCACGAAGATATGTTGCATGATATTAAAAACTAATAAACACCACCATTACAATATTTATTTTATGAAATTACACCCTTATTTTATCTTCTTACATCTTAATATTCTTTGAAATATATTAATTACAATTAATATTTACTAATCAAGTACTAATAGCAAAATTAGTTGGGTAAATAGTTGCATCGAGTGGGCTTGGCTCCCCAGAAAAGCCAGGCTGAGGCGTCCTTTTTGCATCCCATCAGCCAAGCTTTGGAGACCGTGCAGGCAACCAAACAACGAAAGGTTGCATCCTATGAGCCGGGCTGAGCCAAATACACGCAGCCAATCGTCTCCAAAAAAACAGTATCCCACAAGCCAAGTCAGAGGCCGCATTTTGCATCCAACTGGCCAAGCCCAGCAACTGGTCCGGGCAACCAGTCATGGCAACGTTATATCCGGCCGGCCTGGCCAGGCAATATTAAGGCATCCAATCACTCCCCTATATAGCTGGGTAGAGTTATCTAATATTGATGACACATGAGTGCATAAGCAATAAATAGGGAGGAGGTTTGTAATAAGTTCAAAAACCTAGGCAGATAATAGCCATCCCAAAAAGAAACGCCACTATTATCTTTAAATTAGTACACACAAGACTTCCAACATAACCCCATTATATTGGGACACAGAAGCTACTCCCCAACTTTCCAGCCCTTCTCCTTTGCCAGCATGAGATGGTGACCAGGTTTAGACGACGAAGAAGATGACTGGACTCCAAGTACATGCATGAAGATGGCTCTCATATCATTGGGTGGTAATTAACTTTGTTAGAGCTGGATAAGCTGACACGGTGACACCAATACGACCACCCTCCACTTTGTTCCTGTCTTCATATATATCCGGTTGTTGTATGGCAAAGAAGAGGAAAAAATAGGGTGGTATCAGACTTAATAGATTAATGGGGAGCATGGTAAAACACTTCATAGGCATTATTGGTATTATATACTTGGAAAGCAGCGTCAGTTTCTTTGAGTGATATAAAGGTTCTCTGAAGAATAAACAATGTCTCTGAAAGTGAACGACATATTGAAATACTGTTTCAAGCAGTGCAAATTTGTAAGGATATGCATGTTATCTTGCAACAACATCACCACAAGAAAAATAAGTTGTAAACTATGCTGGAATACAAATTTAATATATAAGGTAATATATGAGAAAAATAAGGTAATATATAAGACAATACAAATTTAATATATAACTAAATACAAATTTAACATATAATAGATTACAAAGTTAATACATTAGACAATACAAATCTAATATATAACTAAATACAAATTTAATATATAAATAGATAAAAATTTAATATATATTCCATTATATAAAACTAGAATTCAGATATAAGGCAAACTAAACACATTTCTAAAACTTTAATTAATATATTTGTTTGGGGCGATCATTAGGGGTACCCAAACCTATGGGATAATCACTCTTGTTAAATATTCAACTCATGCGCATACCAGAAAAAGAGAAACAGAAGTTAAGGCCCACAGCCCAGCAACGGACGAAGGCCCAGTCAAGACACCTCGCGGAGCGCCTCGACGCGCACCTCGATCTCCGCTTCGCTCGAGGGAACCGACCCCTCGAGCGAATCGGAGAACTCCACATCGGTCGAGGCCTGAGGATCGAGCCTCAAGCAACCCACGAAACCGGGAAAGCTCCACCTCGGTCGAAACCTCCGCTCCGACAAACAATTAATGGCGCTCACTACCGCCGTGCATCCAAAGTCAAAAGACAAATCTCTCGCCATGCCGCCCTGACAGCCACGACGCCCCCCCTCCCCCCCGTCGCATCCGCCAACTCCCGTCACTATGCTGCCAACCGAGGCTCTGTGCGGGCAGGCCAGCGCTGTGCGAACAGAGCCCGTCACTCCGAGCTCCTGTGCTGCCAACTCCGACGAC
>OAMR01000180.1:767140-799133 GCA_900205405.1 Echinochloa crus-galli
AGGCCAAGGGCCGGACGAGTCGAGGGACCGCCTACGCCTTCGAAAGGGTACGACATCCCTCTCGCCACCCTACGCTAAAGTTAGTCTATGAACGATACTTTCCTCGACAAGTCCCTTGCAAGTTCAGTAAGAAAAATGTGATAAAGAAAACCATAACTCAAATAAAAACTCGAATGTGCGCTCAAAACATGAAATTGTTTAACCACTAAATTACTTATTACAGAAATGTCCCTAACTACTCAGGGGGCAGGGTCTTCGGGGCCTTCGGGGGTGACGTCCTCTTCGTCTTCGGCGTCGGGAAGGAGGTCGATCTCGAAGATCTGTGCCATGGTGGCAGCAGGAGCAGAGGCACAGCAAGCACAACGTCGTCGTCGAGGTCGTCCGCTACCACGTAGCCACCGCTCACCGCCTCGAGGTCCACGACAAAGTGCGTCGAGATCACCCCGAGGGCCTTCTGCACGCCAAGGCGGAGGGCTCCCTTCAAGCGCTCGGCAACACAAACGCCCAAGGCCCTTAGGCGATTGGCCACTGAGCTGCCCAACTGGGACTCGGGGGCTTCTGGCCCCTCGACCTCCTTGTAGACGGCGAGGGCTACTTCCCGTAGCTCCTCGAGGTCCTCCTGGGACTTCAAATAGGCAACCTGGAGCGACTCCGCCTGTGAGGAAGTCTCCTCCACCACCTTCTGCAGCTCTGAAAGCTCAAATGCAAAATCAGATAAGTTTCAGAAAACTGGAATTCAAATTAAGGATAAGTTCGCATCAAACTTACCTTCTATCAGCTTTTCTTTCTCGGCGAGAGCATCCCGGGTGTTGGCGGTCGTTACAGACCGATTTCTGACCTCCAACCGAGTATAAAATAAATACAATGGAACCAAAGACCATAGCTATAGGGTTTATCACTGACTATTTCTACAAGTTTTGGTGATTGTCCATTGTGTAGGTATACAATGGAGAAATATATGCTATAGGGGTCACAATTGACCGATTCGGCCAAACGACATGATTCGACCGGTTACCCCCTTAGTCGTGCATTACACTGAGGACCGTCCACGTCAACGATGACCGAGCAGTGACACCACATGACACGTGGGTGACCGCCACCTCATCATGGGCCAGCACAACACGAAGGCCAAGCACCAGAAGTTAGCCCAAGGGGTCCACTAGGCAGAGGCGGTGCTGGGGAGGCCTTCGGCCGAACCGCCCCCAGCCAGGAACTGCCTCCACAGGTGCAATCCTGGCCCTTGGAGTAGAAGGCGGTGCATCCACTGGTTCGCCCGAACCGGAGGATTCGGCCAAACCAGGATCTTCGGCCGAAGGCCCGGCACCGACTTCCCAGCTTGTTTGGCCGGTGCTCCACCTCAAACCGACCCTGACCACTATAAATTGAGGCCCCTGGTCACTTGCAAGACACACAACACTTAAGATTAGGCATTAGAAAAGCTCTACCACTTGTATCAATAGAAGATAGGGAGATTGGAGCCGTGAGCGTCTCGGGGAGGAGCCAGAGTGTCGGCCCCTCTTGCCGCTGTACCTCTACAGATGCGGCTCTGCTTCGTGTGACATCCAGGTCGTGTCTGGTAACTCTTGTATCTCTTTCTGATTAATTGAGCATTCAGTTCTTACTTTTATACGCTTGCTGGTTCTTCGTTCAATGATTAGTTGATTGGTATAACTGTATACTGGTTGCTTAGCTTGGGTGCTTATCTTTCTATAGGATATAAGTATTAGTCGACTAGTGTAGGCAGGATGCCTAGACTTGAGGTTAACTTAGTTTGCCCCCGATTCAATGAATGTGTGGTAGCCGTTAGGTGGTGACAGCCCCATACGGCCTTTGTAATCCATCTCGTTAGTCTCGGCCTGTAGGATCCCCCAGTGTGGAGCTGGTGGCACCCCTTCTCATCCCTGTCTGCGTGTCACTAGTGTCCATTGTCCCGAAGCAAGTATCTATCTGTATCCTCTGATCTACTCGATCAATCAGTAGAGTACCGCTTTCAGACACGTACCCTCTCTACTCTCCTAGTGCCCTTCCTATCTCTTTGATATTGTCATCCACTCCATCCATTCCGTTCATTCCACTCCATCTACCTAGGACAACTTAGTTTAGAATTAGTTCACTTCTGGTTCCTCATGGGAATCGATGCCCTGGAATACTCCTAGGTGAAAGCTATATCGGTATCCATCCGCTTGCGGATTTATCTGTAGAAGTATGGAGTGCCAACACCGGGCAGTGCTGACCTCCTGCTGGAGCGTTGCCATCTCGCCTTGCTGGGCCTCGACTGAGGCCCGCAGCTCCGTGATGGCAACATCTCCCTCCGTCACTATCAAAGTGAGAAGGTCGATAGCCTCGCCTCGGGTCTTTAATTGGGCCTCATCCGCGGCAAGCGCCGACTCCCGCTGCTGCAGCTGCCCACGGGCTTCGGCGAGGGCGGCGCGCTCCTGCTGAAGCTCGCCCTCGAGCGCCGCTAGTGCCTGCGTCCACTGATGGAGCTCGTCCCCCTGCCGAAGAACCTCCTCGGCCGTCTCCACGGTGAGGGCCCTCTCGCGCAGGCGCTCCCGCTCAGCATGGCTCAAAGCCTCCCTCAGCTGATGCACCTCAACGTGCGTATCAGCGAGCTCGGTGACCTTTCGCCCTTCCATCTCCATCAGGTTCTGTTATTAATGCGACAGAAAGGTGAGAAAAGGGGGAGAGACACAAAACATGCAATGAATTTAGCAATCAGACTACTGACCAGGTGGACGTCCAAGCCCCGCCCGAGGTGGAGCTCGAGGAATTGCCTCAGGGCCTCCTGAACTGTGGTCCCCAAGGCCTGCTTCTCCTCCCATAGGAGACGCTCGGCCTTAGCGGACCCGGCCAAGCCAAGAGGGATGCCACGCCGACCGAGCCCCAGGTTGCGCCAAGCCTCAAAGGTCGGGCCACCAGGCAGGGCGAGAACGGTCCTCTCCTCCCAAGGGCTCCAGGTCCCTTCCCGGAAGCCTGGAGCATCCTCCTCCTCATCCTCCTGGCCGCCCTCAAGGGTGGCTGGGAGGGTCACCATTGCGGTGCTCACCGCTGGCACTACCTTCTCCTCCGTCGTGCCGCTGCCCCCGGCGGCGATCTGACCCGCGTCTTCAGCGCAGGCCGCACCTTCTGGTACCCCCACGCCCTCGGCCGGCACGGAGTAATTAATTTGTTTTTATTTATGTTGTTCATCATTAATATAAGTTAAATGAATTAATTATGAAATTACTATCAAATATAAGTTGCAGAAAAATTTTTGTTGCATTGATGCTGCTGCATTTAATTTTTGTATTGTATGTGATTCAAATGAGAATTTCAATTTATTTAAATTCAAATTTTAATCACTTTGTTTGGAGTCCTAAAAAAGTTAATTCCGCCGAGTCTGATTTTGCTCCTTAAGCTTTTTGCTGGTCCATCTTTGCACCTCCTACTTCCTCTCCTCGCTCGGCCCAACCATTCTTCTTCCACGGGCCCAGCTCCCTCCTCCGCTCCGCTTTTTGCCGAGTTGGCCCACTTCCCCCCATGCACCGCCCCAGCCCAACGCACGCGGCCCAGCTCCCACGCGAGCCTGCTCGCGCAATCATAATATATTCTTATTAGTTCTCCCACTGACCACCGGGCCCCGCCCGCCAGTCCTTCTTCCTCCTCTCACGCGCGAGCTCCGCCCTCCCCGGCGCCAATCCCACCGCGCCCGCTGGCCGACTTGGCCCCCCGCGCCCCGTAGGCAGCGCCCGAGCTTCCCCAAGCTTCGCGCCCCCGCTCCTCCCCCTTTTCATGCCGCCCATGCAAGGAAACTCCCTCCCCGCATGGAAGGGGGAGATTTGCCGCCGGTCACCGCCGGAATCCGTGGCACGCGTGCAATGATCGCTCCTCCGGCCTATAAAAGCCACCCTCCGGACCCACTAACCCCACCAAGCCTCGCCCCTCGAGCCCAAGCCCCAGCGCTCCTCCCCCCCGAGCTCTCCGCGCCGCCGCCATTGGAGCTCATTGCGCCGCTGCCGAGCACCCTCCCCGGCGTCATTTTGCTTCGCTTTGACCCCTACAGGACTTACGCGTGAAGGACCCTGTCAGGCTACTTTTCCCTCACTTCTTCGCCCTCTAGCGCGCCTCTCCACCTCGCCATCGAGGGCCCTCCCCACAGCCTCCCCCTCGTCTTGATCTAGCCAGCTGGGTTCGCCACGCCGCCCTAATGCCGTAGGTGTCATCCCCGTCGCAAACTGAGCACTGCAGCTCGATTCCGAGCTAAGTCCGGCGAGTCCCCGCCGCAGTAGCCAGCGGCGCCGCCGTGAGTCCTTCCCCCCGGCGAGCCTCTCCCTCTGATCTGTTCTAGGCCGCACGATGCCGATCCAACGGCTCCTGTGTGACCCGCCCCAAGTCAACCCCCCACTTATCGGTAAGCAATGGCCTTCTTCAAAAAAGCCCTCCAAGATTAGGATTCAACTCGCCCTCTGTCCCCTGTTAGAAAATAATTACATTTAGGCCCTGGTTTTTATGGAAATCCCCCTGCCCTTTTTAAAAATAGTACCCACCATCCTTTTAAGTTAATTTTACACGTAGGCCGTTCTTTTTTTATATGAAATTATGTCTAGGTACCTGGTTTCTTCAAAATAAGCCTCTGGAACTTTTAAAAAACTAGCCAGCAGGTCCCTAGAACTTAGAAAACCCATATCTTTTTCGGGTTAGCTCCGATTAGTGTGATTTTCGCGCTCATGTGTTCATAGTGAAGCATAGAATATTTCTAGAATTTTTTTCTACTGTTTCTACTATTTGGTGTACTATTTGGTGTACTGTTCTAATAGATTATTATTTGTTTGCATGTATTGGTTTGCGTGCTCGCTTGTATGGTGATTCGTGTCCAGTCGGTGAGCCGTACGCTTTTGAGTTCGAGTACGTGGAGTACTTTCCGGAGCAGGACTCAGAGCAGCAGCAGCCGCCCTCCGAGGAAGGCAAGTTATAGCACGGATAATCCTTGCTACCTAAACACACTTTATACATACATTTACTTTCATATGCATGTGTCTAATTTGATGTCCTAATAAGGTTGTAACTAGTTTGTTTACTCCTATCCTTTGATTACCTTGGGTTTATGCATGTCGGTAGATTTTGCTATGCGCAGGTACTGACACCTTTATTTAACTGTTATTTTTGTTAATTTTGACTTAATGGTTCACTTCAACATTAATGATAAAACTTGCTTTTTAGCAACATGGTTTAGGGAGCTGGGGCATGTGCTGTGTGTTTTGCTCCAGTGTCTCCGTAAGGTCCGGTTCTTAAAGCGGCAACCCAGGTGCATGTCGCCACTGCTAGAACTATTATGGCTCTGGTCTTGGTCAAGTAACTTGTACGTCTCTGGCACGGGGTGTTTCTGGATTCCACCAAGGACGGTAGCCCCGTCGGCTAGGTCTCGTTAGACCCAGTCCCATGTTGGGAGTCCCAACACACGTTGTGCATTGTTGGGTGCGATGCCCGCGCTCTGGATGCCATCGACCCCCCTATGGTGTGACTCCCTAGGCGTACGTCGATCTCGGTGCCTAGAGTCTCACCACCTTATTGTACCTTAGCAGCCACTGTCTTGTTAGGGTGTCTTGTGAAAAACCTTATAGCGTCCCTATGCAATCACACCTCGGAAGTGTTGATGTGCGTGGTTGAGTGCAAAGTTCTTTTGAACTTTTACGCGACTGGTGGGTAAAGGGCGAAACCTCTACAGAGTGTAAATCTATCATGATAGCCTTGCTCAGGGTCACGAGCGGTCCGGATCCTTTTTTATTAGAAGATGATGTTTATTTATGTTTAATGTCACTTATACTCTTTTAATTGGGTTACAACCGAGTTTCATTCACTTGTAGTAATTTGGTTAATGTTAAAATGAACCAACTAAAAATGCTAATGCAGTTAAGCCGTGTCTAGCCTATTTTGAGCCTTCATACCCGTGCTATACTTGCTAAGTAATTGTTTACTTACACTTGTCATTTTATTCAACAAAATCCCGGACGGGTAAACAGATTGGGCTGGGCATGAGTCTACTGCTGAGTTTCCAGAAGATTTACCGTACTACTAAGTTGTGATATCCCAGTCAGAGTCCCTTTGGATTGCGGCTCCATTAGTTGAGAGTTTTATTAGTCTTTCACTGTTATTGTTTAGATCATTTATGAAGCACTCTGATGTAAACCCTTTATTTAATGAAGAATTTATTCCAGCATAAGTTCTCTGTGTATCATATTTGTTCACTATATGTGTACTATGACTTCATGGGCACACATATGGTCGCATTCGGGTTTCTGTGAAAATTCGGGTGTGACACAATGGCAGGGGCCGCATCCTCCACTCGAGGACCCGGGGTCGTCTCCCTGGCTTGGTCATCGCCCGCTGCCGCCGATGTTTCCGCGTCCGCCGCCTGCCCCCTAGATCGGGCGACCCCTCGCGCCAGGGCTGCCTGATACTGAGCAACGATCTCCATCGCCTAGGCACTCCAGATGAGGGCGGCACCGCCGAACGGGGCGTGGCATGCGTCGACACCTTCATCGCCTTTGTTGGTGCCAACGGGAGCGATGCCGGCGGCCCGGGTTTGCTAACAGAAACCAAGTCAATAATGTGGGATAAAAAACAATCCACGAATTATGACAAAGAAAAGTGGATGAGAACTCACCTAACCCGAAGGAGGCCGCTTAGCCTGCGCTTCTTGCCGCTCGAGGGCTGCCGGGCCCCCGAACGACCGCGGCCCCTTGGCAGTAGGGTCTCGCTCGCGGGTCTCGAGCCCGCAGGTGCAGGGCTTTGTGCCCTCGTGACCCCTAGGGCTACGGCCCCCTTGTCTGCCCCAGGCGCGGGCGGACTCAGAGTTGAGCCCCTAGAGAGGTCACCATGATACTTGGGGGGCGGGATGCGCCGTCGAGGGCGTCGAGGACATCAAGGACGCAGAGGCGGTGCACGGGAGCGGGCCTGGGCCCTGTGGCCTGTTCGGCCGAACAGAGGCGGTTCGGCCGAACCGCCCCCAGCCAGCAACCGCCTCCAGGGGGTGAATCCTGGCCCCTGGTGGCCAGGTCGGCGCATCCAAGGGTTCGGCCGAACCACAGGGTTCGGCCGAACCGCCCTTCTTCGCCCGGAGTCCCAGGGTGTACCCCCTGGTCCCTTGACGGTTACTCCACCTCAAACCGCCATGGACACCTTTATAAATAGTGGCACACCTCTTGTATAACACACACCAAGCCAAGAAGCTCTCATTTCCACTTCTCTCTAGTAGAGTTAGGATAGTTTAGTTGGGAGTTAGAGTCGAGTCAAGCTTTGCATCGGAGGTTCCGGAGTCGTCTTCAGAAGCTTTGGTATAAGCTCTTGTATCTTTTCCTTTTCCTTTTGCAAGACTTGAGTTATCGATATAATTATCTTTATCATCTTGCCTTTGTCATTTATAGCTTATTTCTAATTTATTCTAGTTGCATCAATATCGTGTTTTGACTATAGTCGGTTCTAGTTCTAGTGCTTCTAGTTCTTGTTTAAGCCTTTGTCTTAGCTGGTTCTTCGACTTAGCTCAATATTTGCCGGTGAAGTGTCAACGGGGGGTATTGACGGGTTGTTTGCTTTTCCTAGTGAAGTAAGTAGTCGTTGTTTAGTGTGGGTGTGGTACCCAGACTAGTCAGTGGCCTTGGTTTGCCCCCGATTCAACGAACGTGTGGTAGCCGTTAGGTGGTGACAGCCCTATACGGTCTTTGTAATCCACCTCGTTAGTCTCAGCCTATAGGATCCCCGAGTGTGGAGCTGGTGGCACCCCTTCTCATCCCTTTCTGCGTGTCACTTGTTCTATTGTCCCGAATCAAGTATTAGCTGTTGTATCTCTAAGCTAGAGTGACATAGGTAGATAAAGTATCCAGGAGTCCTTTATCTCTTCTCGTTGTCCTCCCAGCTATCTATCTCTTCTCTCCCTTACCGAGTCTCCCTTGAGCTATGTGTCACGGTATATCCACTCCTATCCAATACCGTTATCCCCTGTCTTGTTTAGTTGTATGCCTTTCTCTGATAGTCTTGAATACCTGTTTACTAGTACTCTTGCCAATGCTTGCATGCAGAAATATAAATTACGATACCTCGGGATACTCCCAGGTGAAGTGCTACAGTGGTGATTCTGTGCCCCAGTACCGGGATTCTCAATCCTGATATTGGATCGTAAGAAGTGCCAACAGGCTGCTCTCGGGGGTATTAGGTGGGGAGCGCCCCTCCCTGGCCCGATGGCGGCCTTCCCTGCAGTCAAGCTTGGACACCTCCATAGCTCGCCGTGCTCGGTGCATGCAGTGTTCGAGGAGGAGGGTTCCCTCCTTCATCTTCGTGCCCTGCCAGGGCGAATCCGCCCAGAGCTGGTCGAGGCCCAGAGACCTCTCCATCAGCGGTAGGACGTGCCGCTGATTGAAGTTGGCTATGACCCCCGCCACGGTCAACCCAGCCCTCGACAGCACGGCAAAGGCGTTGGTGAAGACCTTCAGTCGCTCCTGGCGGTCGGCAGGGGAGACGTTGTAGCTCCACGACTCCGGCCGCTCCCGCAGCACCTTGGCGGTGTACGCTAGAACCACCCCTTGTCCTAGTCAGCGTTGTTGGAGGTCATCGTCGCCGGGATGTACACCCCGCTGCACTGCCCCCGGACTTGCAAGGTGAGGCCCCCGGCGCGAACCGCTCGGCGGACCCCTCGAGACTCACCGGCGGCCGTATGCAGTTCACCTCAGAAAAGTTGAACCCATAGGTCCCTGTGGGCCTCTATCCCCAAGAACCCCTCACAAACGGCGACGAAGACCGCCGCTTGCGAGATGGCATTGGGGGCGAAGTTGTGGAGCTCCACACCGTACTGGAGGCACAACCCGCGGAAGAATGGCAAAGCGGCGATTCCGAACCCTGGCTCGTGCAGCCTCGCCAGGCTCACCACGAAGCCCTCCGGCGCAGAAGGCTCATGGTGGTTGGATGGCGGCGCGATCCACATGGGCTCCTCCGGGTTACTGTTCGCAGGCAGCACCCCAGCCTCCACCAGCCTGGCAAGGTAGTCGTCAGTGGTGATAGAAGGGCTCCACGAAGCGGGGTCGGTGATGGTCACCATGGCGAAGGGCGGCGGTGAAAAGCGAAGTTTGTGTGGAGAAGACGAAAGGCAAGGGTGGCGGCGCTTGGTAGTAGTAGATACAACTTGAAGGCAAGGGCTTGGTAAGCCGAATCTTTCCCCTGCCTCTTTATTTATAGTCTCATACGAAGCGCAATTGGCATCACAGCCGCGTGGAATCCGCATTCAATGCGGTTGGTGCCGCTGTCACTGACGACCGGACCCCACCGGTTGGGATAACCACCGCGCGTGAGAACCCAGGCTTCGCAGACGCAACGTCTTGTCATAACTGCCTGGGCCTCTGCCGCTCCGCCTGAAAAGGCGCGCCTTCTTCGCATGCTCCGCGCCACGTCGGCCAGGATTCCCTAAATAAATGCTAGAGGCCAGCAGGAAAGCTTTCAAGATAAGCCACCTCTCCTCGAGGCCCTACTGATCAGGGGTTCGAAGCCCTGGCCCCTCGAGGGTTCGATAGGCACCCCAGATCAAACAGAGTCAGGGACAACCGGTGGCGCGCGCAATCGAGCCTATCCTCGAATGCAAAGTTCGAGGGCACCCCCATATTGTATTCAAGGCCAGATGGAGGCAGCTACTAGAGGGATCCCACCGAGGGAGAGCAATGAGCCCTCGACCCCTAACGAACGGGGTCGAGCCCTGCCTAGCAAACCTTCACAAGTGCCCATATGAGACGTGTGTCTGGACCACGAGCCGACCTCCATCGAACGAGGCACAGACGTCCACTTGAATTACCCGCGAACGGGGCGACGAGGGTCGTAACTCAAAGTCGAGGACCACCCTTGATTGACCTTGCTAGGGCTAGGGCTCGAGGGCTCCTCGCGCCACAAGATCGAGTTCCTTGAAGACAAGATATGCTGTAACTCACGAAAGCGAGAAATGCTAACAGCCCTTGCAGGAGTGTATCCACTCCTCCAAGGCCTCGGGGGCTACACCCGCGGGTGCGCTAGTGCGCACCCAGCGGAGTTCTTCAAGGAAAACCTTATCAGAAACACTCACGACGAAAAGCCTTTGCTGGATTAAACCTACTCCAACAAAGGCTCGGGGGCTACTGTTGGGGGCGATCACTAGGGGTACGCAAACCTATGGGATAATCACTCTTGTTAAATATTAAACTCATGCGCATACCAGAAAAAGAGAAACGGAAGTTAAGGCCCAACGGCCTAGCAATGGATGAAGGCCCGGTCAAGACACTCGGCGGAGCGCCTCGACGCGCACCTCAATCTCCGCTTCGCTCGAGGGAACCGACCCCTCGAGCGAATCGGAGAACTCCGACTCGGTCGAGGCCTAAGGATCGAGCCTCGAGCAACCCATGAAATGGGGAAAGCTCCGCCTCGGTCGAAACCTCCGCTCCGACAAACAATTAATTGCGCTCACCACCACCGTGCATCCAAACTCAAAAGACAAATCTCTCGCCATGCCGCCCTGACAACCACGACCCCCCCATCGCATCCGCCCAGTCAAGACACTCGGCGGAGCGCCTCGACGCGCACCTCAATCTCCGCTTCGCTCGAGGGAACCGACCCCTCGAGCGAATCGGAGAACTCCGCCTCGGTCGAGGCCTAAGGATCGAGCCTCGAGCAACCCACGAAATGGGAAAGCTCCGCCTTGGTCGAAACCTCCGATCTGACAAACAATTAATGGCGCTCACCACCGCCGTGCATCCAAACTCAAAAGACAAATCTCTCGCCATGCCGCCCTGACAGCCACGACGCCCCCATCGCATCCGCCAAGTCCTGTCACTATGCTGCCAACCGAGGCTTTGTGCGGGCAGGCCGGCGCTGTGCGAATAGAGCCCGCCACTCCGAGCTCCTGTGCTTCCAACTCCGACGACCCGAAGCCCTCCATCAGGCGGGAGAGACCCTCGAGCACACAGCAGGAGAAGAAGAGAGGTCTGCGGAGGCATGGCGGGTCATCCCGAGCACTGTGCGACCATCCCTGGCGCTGTGCGCACATGTCGTCACTATACGAACAGGGCCAGGTCACTCCAACTCCCTGTGCTACCAACTCCCATAGTGATTTCCCACAGAATAGGCTGTACCCTGGCATGGGAGACCCTCGAAATGGTGTACGGGCTAATCATTTCCGCACGAAGGACAGCTCGGATCCTCGAAACCACTCCCTGACGTCATCACCAGTACGAGAATCGATCACAAGGACCGCAATACCGCGTAACAGTGTCCAAGGACAAAGAAGCACACCCGACGCCACTCCTACTACTGTGCAGCTCCTATGCCTGCATAGGGACACACGCCTGTAACCCCTTCTCCTTGGCCTATAAAAGGAGAGGGGGATCAGTCGATCAGAAGGAGAACACAGAACATTCGCACACATTCCGTAGAAGGAGAACACAGAACATTCGCACACATTCCGTAAACCGCGATATTGGCACTCCGCCTCAATCATCTGGGACTTGGAGGTCTAGCCTCTTCTCCCAACCTGCGTGTATCCCCTACTACTCGCAATCCGGTGCAGAATAATACATCGCACGCATCACCTTGCTGGAAGTACGGTCTTGCGACCGGAACCTGGATGAATCCGTGTCTTGCATTACCTTCTGCATCAACAATCAGGGGAGGGAACACAACGCATTTTTGATTGGTGTCGGGACCACGATTTCCAAATACCGATAATATTCATTTTCTAAAACTATAATTAATATATTAATTTTCTAAAAACAAATATACCTTCCATTAAATAAATAAATAACTATTTCAAATTTAAATAAATAACTAATAAATACAATATATAAATCATAGAACTATTCAAGGTCATACATAATAAAATACCAACATTTCACTAAGCTCTTTAGTTTCTACACTAGTCGAAATATGCCTTGCTAGGCCTAAGATCGGAGCATGGCAAAATAGCGGCTGAGGATTTTTTCATAGCAATAGCAACCAGCTCACGAACACCTCCCTGACACAAACGCGCTCAGCTTCGGGCGTAAAAAATTGAGCACATGGTTAACTCGTCGCCTCCACACAATGCTCCTGAGACCCGCGGCCAGAAGGAATTGAACGTGCTCCGCCATATGTTCTTTCATTGCGATACATTTTCCCCATATGATGAGTGGCATTCATAATTGTGTAGATGTCATAAATGGATATTAGTGTCATATGTGTAACTTTTCAAAATTATATATTTCATGCTTATTATTTGCCTATTCTAGCCATGGCACACTCTTCTTATATCCTGCAAGTAATATCCATGTGGCTGAGAGTGCATGGCGCCTTCCACACTAATTAGTTTCAGCCTTTTCACCGTAACACACCAAATAACATTAGAATAACTCTGGTATCACAGGTTGCAGCAACAGCATAGACATCAGATGAAAATCATAGTAGGATCTTTGTAGAGTCTGACAGAGGCTACCCGCCAAGGACGTGAAATCATAATATATTCTTATTAGTTGCAGTACTGAACGAGTAAGTATGGTTGAAATGTGGAAAAAGAGCAATATATATGGTGTCTACCTGTTTTTCTCATAGTTCAAGACTATACGATGAAGTGTTCCTCGAAAAAAAGAAGTGTTTTAATGCATTTCAGGAAAAAGCATCAAATTTACTTGGATGTTTTGGCTTATGTAGTCAAGCTATCTTTAAGTTAACTAGTGAGTCAGAAATTTCTGACTGCTTTTATGTCCTCTTGCAATGCACTCCGTCATCTAAAGTTCCATAGCCCAAGACCTGACTGCTTTTATGCAATCATCGCAGCACACAAATGCAGACTAGAGTACAAAGAATGTTGCATCCAATTTCACCTAGTAGAACAAGGGGTTACAGGACAATTTGCATCTTCATTTACTAATATATATCATCTCAGTGTTCCATCATTGTGCCTCCTATTCCTATCAGTTCAGGTCACCAAATTCAGAAGTCACAAGCCATCTTCTCTATTTTTTCTCCTTGTGCTGGGTTTGCTGGTGCATAATTGGCATGTGCCATGGTAAAAACGAAGCACTATATAGATTTCCACAGAAACGCCAATAATTATAGAACAAACCACCCGTGTCTCGAGCACCATAACTAGGGCTGAAGACATAGATTTCAAACCTTAAAGAGGCACAATGATATCGGTATTTTTCTCGCTCCATATGGCGGATAGAAGCAACATGGCAGAACAAAATACAAAAAAAGAGAATAATATAGGGTACTCGCGGAAAAAAATGTGTTGCCCATATACACATAGCCATCATGAAGATCCTCAGCCACTGACTGAACTAGAAACATGGGTAGAGTTATCCAATATTGATGACACATGAGTGCTTAAGCAATAAATACGGAGGAGGTTTGTACAGTTCACACACCTAGGCAGGTAGCCATCCCAAAAAGATACGCCACTATTATCTTTAAATTAGTACACACAAGACTTCCAACATAACTTTATTGGGACACAGAAGCTACTTCCCAACTTTCCAGCACTTCCCCTTTGCCCGCTTGAGAAGGTGACCGGGTTAAGATGGATGAAGAATATGACTGGAGTCCAAGTAGATGCATGAATATGGCTCTCATATCAATGGTGGTGGTAATTAACTTTGTTACAGCTGGACAAGCTGACACAATACGACTACTCTCTACTTTGTTTCCTGTCTTGATATCTGGTTGTTGTATGCCAAAGAAGAGGAAAATGGGGTGCTATCAGACTTAATAGAGAAATGAGGAGCATGGTAAAACAGTTCATTGGCATTATTGGTAGTATTTGCAAAGCAGCATCAGTTTATCTGAGTGATATAAACGTGCTGTGAAGCATAAACAATGTCTCTGAAAGTGACGACATATTGAAATATTGTTTCCCCTGCAGTGCAATAATTTTGTAAGGAGATGCATATGT
The DNA here is from genome assembly GCA_900205405.1 of Echinochloa crus-galli. Classification (NCBI taxonomy): domain Eukaryota; kingdom Viridiplantae; phylum Streptophyta; class Magnoliopsida; order Poales; family Poaceae; genus Echinochloa; species Echinochloa crus-galli. The sequence goes on from OAMR01000180.1 coordinate 781,050, forward strand.
TATCTTGCAAGAACATTACCAAGAAAAATAAGTTGTAAACTATACTGGAATAACATGACATCAGATCACTATACACAAAAGACAGGGTAAACTCACCTCTACTCACAAGAAAAATAAGTTGTAAACTATACTGGAAAATGTTGCATTTACCTTTGAATAATTTAGAGCAATTAACATGCTGGAACTTCACCCTACTCAGAGTTGTGATCTGTCAAAAAGAAGGAAATGTGGTAAACTCACTGAAAAAGCTTTGTAGGCATAAATTATAGAATCCATTGAAATGAAAAAACTCAAATATGCAGAAAGTTGTCTCTAATAATAAGAAGCACTCTTGGACAACATGAAATAAAGTGTCACAAAATAGATGGATGTTAGTAAAACTTAATGATAATTATTTGTATGATAAGTACTATTGCTGAATAAGAGCATCCATGAAAAAGAATATGAGAAACTAGATTTTGAAATGGAACTAAATCTAACCATACAGGCACATCCGCACACATACGAGATGTAAGTAAAATTGAAGGACCGAGAGCACAATGAAGAAACAGAAGGGCAACCTTATCTAACCGGATGAATCAGATATTCACATGTTTATTTGTACAAGCCGGATCTGATTACATAAAATTCAATAAAATGGGCACCAAATATGGAAATAATTACCAACAAGGATGCTTACATAAGTAGAAGAACCGAAGTGTTCACACAATTTCAATAGATAGTGTAGCAGTTCAACAATGAAGACTAGTTGTATATAACTCTACTCAATGCATAATTTGATTAAGTGTGTCGAACAAAGCATTTTTCTTGCCAAAAAAGTAGGATAAGCTAGAGATGAAACTCAGCACAAGCTAAGTTTTATATGGTTACCTTTCGAAAAACATGTTACAAAAAAAAATTATAATAGTACTATGGTGATCTTGCATATATTCAGAAGAGAGTTTGTTTATGGATAATATTTGGTTTATGTAACACATAATTGCAATAGAACAAATATACACAAGAGTGTTCATCGATAACTCACGACCAGAACATTGAATTCTGATTTTCTCTCGTGGTACACCGTTTGTGTTCAAGACATTCAAAATTTTGAGCACTATCCCATCAACATCTTTACATATGATTTCAACAATCTGAAGATTGCTTTCTGCAGCTGATTGTTCCAATGGAGTGCAGCTTTCCTCCATTGTAATTAAACTGTTGTCTACCTGAAGCTAACAAAGAATATATTTAATAAATAAACAAACCCAAATAAGGACTATGCATGTGTACAAAATAATAATACTACTACCTCCTGAATTTTAAGAGTAAGTTTCTTAAGAAGTGGCGCATGATGGAGAAACCAAATTAGTGCTTTCAGCTCAGTAGGGACAAACCATTTGTCAAGCACCAATGTGTTTAACTTGCTGAATGTAGGGCACCACTTCAAATCCCTGTTGAAAACATACTACAAAAAGTGCAAGGACAAAATGTCAAATAGTGAACCAATGCAATGAAAATGTGATACAGCTTACAACCATATGCGCTGGTTATTAATATACCCGAGAGAAAGAGGTTTAGACTTCATATCTATTGTTGAGGTGCATCTAATCTATACAAAATCATCCCTATGTTTCTGCTGAGCTACATCAATAATGTCAGTTTTATTTGGACAATATTATTAGTAACTACTATGGAAGAACAAAACATTACCAGTAATTATATAATAGCTTTATGCAGTGCCCTCAACCAATTAAAATAGAACCTGTGTTTCTTTGAAATATGAATAAACTGAACAACAGAAATATATACAGCTAGCTATATGCCTGTCAATACAATAATAATTCAAAACAGAAGCGGATATGAGGAACTCTAGGACAGGCAACCGTAATCATACAAAATTTATCCATACCATATCAGGAAAGGATGACAGATCCAAGTATGTAGCTAGTGTGAACCCTTGGAGAAACACGCAGCGGGACCCATTAGGACCATAGTAGTAAGAGCAACCTCACAGGCAGCATCTCCACAAGCAACCAAGCCACCATCTTTGCATCTATCAACATGTGAATGATCGAATCTGACATTTGCAGTCTCCAGCGACGGTATGCTGCCGAGCAAGGGAGCCCTCCCACTGTTGGAAACGAACTCGAATGAAAGAAGGCACGGGAAAGACATCACAGTGCGTATATTGGTGAAAAGGTTGCAGCTTTCGATACTCAGAAATGCTGCAGGGACGGGGACTCCAATTTTGTCCAGCCGACATGGCATCTCTCCATCCTGAGATGCTCCAGCGCCAGGCATCGAGAGAAATCAAGAACCCGGGTGGGGCACATGACGCCGGCAAGCTGCAGCCTCGTGAGGTGCTGGGAGGCGAAGCGCCCATCCTCCAGCACGAAGTGAGAGACGAGTGTGATACGCACTCGCAGCCGGAGCTCCAGGACATGGCGCCGCAGCGCGCGGCGGATCCAGCGGCTGGCTTTCGCCTCCATGGCGGCGGCCAACTCCGGCCAGTCGGGATCCATAGTCGGCATCGGGAGATGGAGATCGAAGTCGGCGGGCGCACAGCAGGGCGTCGACGAAGGAGACGAACGCCGGGATGCCGCCGGCCCAGCCGTCGGCACCAACGATGCGGACGCCGGGCGCGGAACGCCAGAGGTGGCGCCAGCGCGGGTCGACGGCGGATGAGCGGACGGCGTCGTGCGCCGGCACGAGGGAGAGGATGTGGTGGAGGACTCCTTCCGGCAGGTCGCTGATGCGATCGACGCCGCTGGCCATGGGGATCGAGGAGCGCCACCGCTGCACTGGAACTGGATCCGGAGAGGGGAAAGGCAACGAGACAAGAGAGAGCGATAGAGTGACAGGAGGGATTTGCTAGGTGGAGAGAGTGAATGGGCAAAGATACTAGCTAGGGCAACCCTCGCTCGCTCACGAGCAACGGATGAGTGTGCAGGGCAACCCTGTGCCCACAGTGGGCTTAGAGCGTCGTGTTCTTCAAGTTGAGGTCAAGAACATATATGCACATTGATGCTTTTTTTTTCCTGCTTGTTGTGTCGTTGGTAAAAAAAATCGTGTTTTTTCCTTCTTCTGGTAAAATGATGGTCAAGGCGATCACTCTTTGCTTTCCGGATAGAAGTACAGGATTTTGTAGGCTATCTCAGTGTAAAGTTTCTAGCAACATGCACAAGCCTCTCGAGAGGTCTAGTCCGGCCAATTCCACGCACTACGGGGAAACCTCGTATATACCGAGTGTCAAAGTCTTTGCCGAGTGGAAGAGACACTCGGCAAACATAAGACACTTGGCTACTGCAAGTATCTGCCGAGTGTGTCAGACGAATCCACTCGGCAGAAAGTAAACACTCGGCACATCCACGGTTTTGCCGAGTGTCTGGACCAAGACACTCGGCAAAGCCCATGCACGTGTGCTACACGTGCCCTGGCCGCCAACAGCAGGTCGAAACCATTAGGGACGTTAGCTCTTTGCCGAGTGTCTAACACCTGATACTCGGCAAAGAGGTGGCACGTGCCCAACACGTGCCACGGCTGCCAACGGCCGTTGGCGGCCGTTTGGCACATGCCTCTTTGCCGAGTGTATCACTGTGGCACTCGACAAAAATTTTGAAAATTTGTACAAGCTTTAAAAAAACTTGAAATTCATACTCAAAACATTTATTTTTTTAAAAAAATTTGAGAGTTTTTGGCTGGTGGCTTTGCCGAGTGCTTGGCACTAGCACTCGGCAACACACAGGCTTTGCCGAGTGTTTCTATGGATACAATCGACAAAGCACCACTTTGCCGTGTGTTTCTATGGATACAGTCGGTAAAGCCTAGACTGTTTCTTTTCGCAAAAAGATTTTGTGCTCCAAAATTTTTCTTCTCTCCATAAGATTTGGCAAAACCTCATAATATCTTATGTGGAGGCTCTGGTAAAAAGTTGAGACGTTTACGAAAAGATTTTCATGTACGGCCCTTACAAATCGGAACATATCCGAAGAAGTTTCATAGAGTCGAGAAGGATACGGCTGGCTTTCGAGTCGAAGTGAAAGTTGAATTGGTGTTTGAGCTCATAACTTTTTTCATAGGAAGTAGACAACATAGATTACTTCATGTGAAGTTATCATAATTTTTTGGACCCATTTGATAATTTTTAGTTATTTTTTGCGACTATCTCTGCATGAAATAAAGAAATATCCGAAGGAACAATGAGCTATATATGCGTGAAATAATGAAAACAATTCATAGAAGCATGAAATGTGCATTGCTGAATGTATTTCATAACATACTTTGATTTGTATTTGAACATATTTAAAAAAATTTACATAAAATTATGGGTCTGGAAATTTTTTGCCGAGTGCAACACTCGGCAAAGGGCCTGAAGGGCCTGTTTGCCGAGTGCCTACAGCTAGGCACTCGGCAAAGAGGTGGTCTGGCCGCGCCCATTCCCTCTTGTTTGACGAGTGCCATGGATCCGGCACTCGGCAAACAGATCTAACCGTTCACAACTCGTTTGCCGAGTGCCTTAGATCCATCACTCGGCAAACAAGAGGGAATGGGCGCGGCCAGACCCCCCTTCCCGCCGACGTCGTCCTCCAGCAGGTCCGTCACGTCCCGCTCCCCCTCCTACTTGTAGCGCTGAATGCACCGATGCTTATATATATATATATATATATATATAAAGGAATGGATGATTGAATTTTGATTTATCAAGGAATGCTAGCATATTTTCAATCTTGGTCAAAAATTTGGATAATGCATGTGGTTGTCGGCCTTCGTGCCGTTGTTTTTTGTAGGATGGGCCGTGCAGGGGAGGTGCTGCCAAAATTTTTATGTGACAAAATTTTGTTTTTATTTCAGGGAGAGTGTAGCACCTTCTTCGGCTTTTAGATCTGCCGCACGCCGTTCTCCGCCGCCTGCACCGACACGGGCGTCCCCGACTCACCCGTTGTCGAGCCCGTAGGTGAGCACGTCAAAGATCTTTTCATATCGTGTTCGTAGGTCACGTAACCTAGTTAGGCGGCTCCCATTTGAAAGAGATACGGTTGTGAATATGCGAATCTTTGCATATGTCTAACCGTATCTATTTCGAATTGTCCACGTTTTTTGGACAGCTCGAGGATGTGTAGATGGGTAGTTTCCATGCTCTACTTGTATCTGAGGCTGAGTTTCGGCATCATCTCCCTGTTGTTCTCCGAATGCACAATCTCCGTAATTGGACGTGTATTTTGAGAACAACGGGGAGGTGCTGCTGAAATTCTGTCTCAGATACAAGTAGAGCATGGAAACTAACCCGTCTACACATTCTCGGGTGGGATTACGACCTATCTTGACCTATTAGACATATAGGCATCCGGTAGATGTATTTCATTATTATAATTTATTACCCGTGATATGTAAAGGGATGGATGATCGTGAGTGGATGTACACTGGCCGATCAAGTAAAGGTGAGTGTACAGATGAATGGATTGTCAAGACTGATGTGTTCTTGAAGCAAGCTTTTGCCAATGCAAAAGGGGCGCCTTCCACTTTCTATCCATGTGCGGTTTGTGAGAACTGTAAGCACCAAACACAAGAGGTCATGGGTAAACATCTCATCAGGAATGGATTTACGGAGAACTATACCCGATGGACGCGTCATGGTGAGGCCGTGGATCGTGTGAGAGACGAGGTCGTGAGGTAGCGTATCCAGGCTTTTGATGATGATGCCGGGGTAGGGGACATGTTAGATGACTATGGCGAAACACACTTCAATGATGTACCTAGGGAGGACAAGCCGGAGGCCACTGCAAAGGCTTACTATGACATGTTGTCAGCGACACAACAACCCCTTCACTCACATACTAAGGTTTCTCAATTGGATGCCGTTGAACATCTGTTGGCCGTCAAGTCGCAGTTTAGCTTGGGTCGAGACGCCTTTGATGTCATCCTGATAGTTTTTGGTGGCCTGCTTCCGGAAGGTCACATTCTGCCAAAGAACATGTCTCTCCGAATGGCTGCATCTTATTTAGGAAAAAATATGCGGAAGCAAAGTACTGTCCAAAGTGCGAGGCATCTAGATTCGTGGAGGTAGTCGGTGGTGATGGGAAAAAGAACCAAAGTACAATCCCCGTGAATATCCTATGGTACCTTCCACCTATACCGAGGATCCAACGGCTTTACATGACCAAGGACTCCGTGAAACAGATGACATGGCACAAGAGTGAACGTCGATACAATCCTGATAAGCTCGTACATCCATCCGATGGTGAAGCATGGAAACACTTTGATGCGATTCATCATAACATGGCTCTAGAGGCTCAGAATGTACGTGTTGCGTTGGCAACAGATGGATTCAATCCCTATGGAATGACGGCTGCCCCATACTCTTGTTGGCCCATGTTCGTGATCCCTCTCAATCTCCCCCCCCCCCCGGCGTCCTCTTTCAACGGCAGAACATATTTTTGTCGTTAATTATTCCTAATTACCCGGGGAAAAGATGAGTGTGTATATGGAGCCTCTCATTGATGATTTGGACCGTGCTTGGAAGGAAAGTGAATGGACATACGACCGAGCTACAAAAACAAACTTCAAAATGCATGTCTTTTACCAGTACTCCCCGCACGACATGCCGGTGTATGGGATATTCTGCGGCTGGTGTGTTCACGGAAAGTTCCCATGTCCAATATATAAGGCATCTCTGAAGTTTATCTGGTTGATGAAGGGTGGTGAATATTCATGCTTCGACAAACATCGTCAATTTCTCCCTCTTGATCACTCATTCAGACGAGATATCAAGAACTTCACGAAAGGTGTCAGGGTTGAAGACCCTGCACCAGAGCTGATGATAGATGCGAAGGTTCGTGCACAGTTAGACGCTCTTGAGGTCGGGGAGGATGATGCTTTTGTGGGATATGGTGAGCAACATGCCTGGACTCATAAGTTGGGCTTGCGGAAGCTCCCGTACATGCAAGATCTCTTGCTTCCACACAACATTGATGTAATGCACACCAAAAAAAATCATGCCGAGGCACTTTGGGGTACAATCATGGAAATTCCTAATAAAACCAAAGACAATGTCAAGGCTTGAGTGGATCAGAAGCGGATATGCAATCTACCGAAGCTAGAGATACCGCCTCCCAGGAACTGCAAAACATGGAAAATACCTAAGGTTGATTTCATCCTCACGAGGGACCGAAGGAAGGAAGTGTTACGTTGGTTCGAAAAGTTAAAGTTCCCTGATGGGTACGCAATGAATTTGAAGAGGGGGGGTGAACTTATCTACTTTGCGAATCAATGGGGTCAAGAGTCATGACTACCACATATGGCTTGAGCGGCTTCTTCCAGTCATGGTTTGAGGCTATGTCCCCGAGCATATCTAGCTAGTGCTGGCAGAGTTGAGCAATTTCTTCTGCCAGCTTTGTGCTAAGGAGGTCTCCAAGACTGTGATTGCAGAAATGGAAAAGCTTGCACCCGTGTTGCTATGCAAGTTGGAGAAGATATTTCCGCCGGGTTTTTTCAACCCGATGCAGCATATGATTTTGCACCTTCCGTATAAGGCACGAATGGGGGGCCTGTGCAGAACCGTTGGTGCTATCCAATTGAGAGATGTCAAAAGGTTCTTCGAACTAAATGCAAAAATAAATGCAAAATTGAAGCTTCTATTGCAGAGGCATACATTCTAGAGGAGGTGTTAAACTTCACAACAAAATACTATACTGGCAACCTTCCTTGCGTGCACAATCCACCGCCTCGTTACAATGTTGGTGAAGTTGAATCGAACCTCAGCCTTTTCCGAGGGCAACTGGGAAGTGCAAGTGAAGGCACCGACAAAAACTTGACAAATACAGAGTGGCGGGTTGTCATGCTATATGTGCTCACCAACCTATCCGAAGTTGAGCCGTACATGCGGTAAGTTCACAACAAACTTGTTCTCAAGTACCTAGTCACTATTCTGCATCCAACACTGTTGTTTCTCGTTCATACAGGGAATTTCTTCAGCGGTTCTGGCGTAACAGGAGGGATCCTACCTCGCATGAAGTTGATAACCTTATTAGATAGGGTGCGGGACATTCCAACCCTGATTTCATTTCTTGGTTCAAACGGAAGGGTCAATCCAATGGGTCTATGAGTGCCGAGTTGAGACAGGTTGCCGATGGTTGTGCGTACAAAGTCAGCTCTTTTACCTATTATGACGTGAATGGTTATCGTTTTCGCACAACAAGTTATGAGCAGAGGATGCCTATTCGAAGGACCACAAATACAAGAGTCTATACTCTAGGACTTGATAGGGTCGATTACTATGGGAGACTTGAAGAAATATACGAGCTTAATTTCAGTGGAATCAAACCTCTTAATCCTGTTATCTTCAAATGCGTGGTGAGACGAACCCCTAATCTAGGGCTAGTCGAAATTAGACAGTCATCTGTCTTACCCGGATAAGATGTCTATATTGTGGCTCAACAGGCCACCCAAGTTTATTATTTGTCATACTCGTGCAAAAAGGACAAAATACTTGAGGGTTGGGATGTTGTATACAAAGTGTCGCCTCGTGGTAAACTTCATGTCCCAAACAATGAAGATTATAACATAGATCCAAACACCTATGATGGAGAGTTCTTCCAAGAAAATGGGCTAGAAGGGTCTTTTGAGATAGACTTAACCCAAACGGTCGGAATGGATTTAGACTCAGAAATGTTATTTGACGAGGACACTGGAGATGTGGTTCAGAATGCCAAGGACTTTTAGTTACTAGACCGATTACAATTAGGCAATGATAGTGACGACGACATTCCTCCTCCTTTGGAGGGCGAGCATGAACATCTCGAAATGTACGTTAGTGATGATGCAACCGTTGATCCAGATAATCCAGATCCAAATGATTATTTCTAATAAATGTATGAGCTTTTTTTATATATTGTGTTGGTTCATATTTTTTATATACTACATCTCTTTCTAATAATTTATGTTGGTTCATATTTTTTATATATTACATCTCTTTCTAATAAATGTATGTTTTTGTTGATTGCAGGTGATTTAACCAAGATGGTGGGTGGGGGCGGTGCAATGAGGAACGTCATGTCGCTCTACCGCAGGCTCAAAGATGGAGGGTCCGATGCAGCTGAGTCGTCTGCTGCCCTGGGCAGGGGGCGAAAGAAGGACCGAGGCAGGGGCAAGGCAATAGGCGACGGTGGACCCCTGTATCTTCGTCGTCTTCGTCCGAGGAGGAGTTTGTTCCTTCGACGGAGGACCGGCGAGCCGCGGAGGAAGACGAGTGCGAGGACGAGCAGCACGGGTCCGAGGAGCACGGGGCTGTGGACGAGCAGCACAGGGCTGAGGAGCACAGGGCCGAGGAGCACAGGGCCGAGGATGGGGAGGCAGCAGAGGGGTCCACCTCCTCTGAGCCGTCGGCCCTTTGGCAGCGAGGTCCCTCACAACTTTCGAAGCGACCGATACCCATGGAGCATCGCCCTGTAGTTGCACCTGTTGGCAAAAGGTAAGTAATTTTAGATGTTAGAAGTACCTTATCCATTTCATATGTTGGAAATCACAATATGAACTAACAATTTATCTTAATCACTTGGCCAGGAGTTGGACGGTTGTCACCCCGTGCGCTGCACACGACCGCAAAGTCAACGGCATCCTGGGTCTTCTATACAGGGAGTTGTTTCCGGGTCTGGTTCAAATTGGCGGCAGGGAGGAGCCAGCCTACACCTTTGACCACTACGTCGCCGCTCCTGATGCTGAGGATCGGGAAGGTAGGAGGTTCGCCAATAAGGCTGAGCGGGTAAAGGCCGAGCTGTGGGTAGGTATTCGTTGCACTACATTGCTCAACACATCACATTGATTGAACAATCTACAAATAATCACTAGATACATCACGTATATATGTAGGACTTTTACACATGCGCCCCGGGAGAGGAGGCGAGGGCTACTGTTGTGGCACATACAGCTCGTGTGAAGCTCGTGAAGGACTTGCACTACGAGTCGCGCGTCCAGGCAATCATTGATTATTATGATGCACTCATCATCTCCGTGAATAAACATCCCGCAAGATAAATGAGGTTGACCCAGGAGCAATACATGACGGTATGAAAATCGATTATATTTTAAGTACATTGAATTAAATCTTGTTATATGTCGATACAATCTTGAATTCAATCTTGTTATATGTCGTACACTTGATGTCTTGTAGGCGATTCCGTGGTGGTGCGCCACGCATCCTCGGTGTTGGGAGGTGATAGTGGACAAGTGGGTCAGCCCCGGGTGGGAGGAGTAGCACACTCTTTGCCGGGAGCGGCGTTTGCTGATGCCAGGTGTACCAGGCCATCAGGGTAGCCTTAGCCTCGACGAGTATCGGGCAAAATAGGTACGCCGAGTCATTTCTAAATTTGCTCACTCAATTCTGTATAATTAATAATCTTACTCTTATTGTTTATTTTCCCAGTCGTCGTCACATGGTGGTGCGCCTTGCAACCAGTTCATGGTGTTTGCTTTGGCCCACAAGGGCAAGGTGACCTCCGACGTCCAGTACAACCCGGAGGACCCGCCCTCAGCATACAGCAAAGCCAGCGTCCACAGTCGCCTCACTGCATACACAGAGGTGGCGAGGGAGGTCCATGGGAAAGACTTCGATCCGACCGCCCACGACATTGATGGAGAAGTAGTCATGAGGGCGGGAGGAGGCAAGAAATATGGGCGGTACTTGATCAGCGACAGCACCATCGACACGGCCGCTACCCCCACACTCCCAGATTCGAGCCAGGAGCATGGGCTCTTCCCCGGCCATCCGCCAACCTCTTCCCGGTTCACACTTTGGGATGCAAGTACTACAGGTCATTTCTATTTTGCTCATCGTACGTGCAGTTTACTTACGTTTGTAATGTATTGTAACATTCTAACTGAATATTGCAGACTCGGTTGGATGAAGAGAGGCAAAGAAGGGAGCACCTGGAGTTGCAGGTGCAACGGATGCAGGAGGTGGATGCTGAGAAACAGAGGAAGATTGAGGAGATGGAGTAGTGACAGCAGCAGATGTAAGCCTACATGCAAACCATTGGTGCGCGGGTGGGTGGAGCTCCGCCATCGGTGATGCCATCCTCGCCTCCACCACGTGTTCCCATTTCTCCCATGAGTCACTTGAGAACCTTATAATTTCATTTCACAACTCATTCCTATCATAAATCTTGTATCACAAATGGAAAATCTATTTTGGGCAGGCTCCTGGTTCGGCGGCGTCAAATGACGGCCCTCAAGATGAAGACATTGCGGCGCGGGCGGTTAGATCGCTGTTCGGACCCCCTCCTCAGTGAGTTGGTGCCGTTTGTGAACGTTTGTGAATATTGGTGGTTTTATGTCGTTACAAATGGTGTACTTGCGAACGTTTGGATGGTTTAGTGACTTATATATGTTTGTCGAACTGTCTGTGATGTTTACTGTGGATCTATGGTTGTGGAATGTTATATATATATATATGGACTACCTGTGATGTTTATTATAATATATATGAACCGCCTGTAATATTTGTTTTAAGGGGGTCCTTTTAACGTGAAAAATGAATAAAAATAGGGGTAGATTGGCCGCTCGGCGAAAAGCTGCTTTCCCGTAGTGACGTAGCTTTGATGCTTCAAATAAATGACAACGTACAGCTTCTTGACATTCACCAAGCTTCTTCACTTCTGCCTCTTATGCTTATAACAGTGCAGCAACACCTTTCCAACTATTTGGTCAGTTTGGCTATCTTCCTCAAATAATAGTTATATAGTGGCAATAAATAATATTTCAAGTAAATTTGCAGGATTTACTCCTAATTTTAGCTATGCTACTACCACGTACACTGGTCAGTTTTACATGGCATTTCAGACAAAAAAAAATGAATTTTGCATGCAGTTCAATTTTGCTGCACAGTAATTAACTGCTGTACAGTGGAAATGATTATTTGAGAACTTGAGATGCAATAAGATGAACTTAAATCATAGGGTGGATAGCTCAAGTAATTCCAACTTAAATCTAACTTTTTAGAAGTGTGAGGTGAACAACTTGTGACGATTAGAGAGGTAGTCATTATTCGAGCTCTATAATAATACTCAGGGTAAGTGTAATAGGATCATTTCAAATTATGTGGATGATATGATGGTACTGTATGGAAAGTAAGATATTGATTCATTTCTTGCTGTACCATTCTTGGTCAGGTCTACTATTCCATTGGATGGAAAGCTCAAGTTATAAAGTGAACCTAACTACTGAATGAAGTGCCTAGGGACAAAATGAGCCGAAGAAGGGATTCTCTTTTTTTCCTCGTCTTCCCAAATCCCAGTACACCTTGGCTGCTTAAATTTTTCCCAAGTCTTCCAGTACTATCATTTGTAGAAAAATGAACTTTAGCACCGGTTGGGAACCCTTTTTAGCACCGGGTGATAATCTTCCGGTGCTAAAGGTGCCCATCTTTAGCACCGGGTCAAGGAACCGGTGATAAAGGTGGACACTCGCTAAAAAATATGCGTGGTGCTCGGATTCAAACTTAGGACTTCTTATCATTACTAGAGAAACCATCAGCCGCTCCCCTCATATGCCTTGGCACACTCAAGATCCGGTGCTAAATGCAACATTAACACCGGGTGCAAAATTTGGTTTCCCTCGGAGACCCCCGGTGCTAAAAGTCACCCTCCTCCCATTACGACCCGGTGCTAAAGGCCTTTCAGCACCGGTTGGTAATACGAACGCGGTGCTAAAGGGGGGGTCACATGCTAGTTCAAAAGGAAATCATCTTTTATATAGTCACATGCGTTGTGTAGGTGAGATGGTAAAGATGGTACGCGCAAGTTAAGAGGTCTCGAGATCGAATCCCAGCAATAATCAAATATTTTTACCTAGTGTCCACCTTTAGTACCGGTTATTTGACCCGGCGCTAAAGGTGGGCACCCTTTAGCACCGGGAGAGTAGCACCGGTTGGAAACCCGGGGCTAAAGGGGGTTTCCAACTGGTGCAAAAGTGAGCTCTTACGGTAGTGTATGTCACACGTACCTTCTTTTCCATCTCAACTACACAGCGCATGCGACTAGGTAAAAGATGCTTTCCTTTCAAAGTAGCACGCGAGCCCCCTTTAACACCAGATTAGTATTACCAACTAGTGCTAAAAGACCTGGTCATAACACCAGCCGGTGCTAAAGGTGACCATTTAGCACCGGCTGGTGTTACGACCCGGTGCTAAAGGTTCGAGGAGCATAACACCGATTGGCAACATTAACCGGTGCTAAAAGTGACTTTTAGCACCCGTGAAGGGAGCGGCGCCCCGCTTCCCTCCCTTCCTTTTTATTGTCTGAGCGTAGCGAGGTAGACAGGTTCTTTCCCGATGGGAAAGGTTCCGTATACCGAAGCGAAGTGAGTCACAGAGACGAGCGGAGCGAGCTATAATTGACCGTAGGGAGATTATAGCGAACGTAGCGAGTCTTACGTGCGCGCGTGCGTGATATAAAGAACACGTGTGCATAAGCGCATAGATAGATCGCGCACGCACATACGCTTACATACGTGTGTACGCACACACCCGGGTATTTCTCTGAAGGAGAATTCAATCCAACAAGTGCATAGCAATCACCTCAAGTAACATCACATTCGCACGCATACACACACGCCTTAAATCACGAATTTCGCACATTTCTGGCCATTTTTACACACGACCATCCCCCCGATTCACGACCCAATCAAAAACCCACTACAGGGTGGTGCTCAATGTTGGTCCCCGAGGGCTCGCGAATTTTGGATCTGGTGCTAACGTAGGATTAGCATCTAATTTTGATCGCGTCGAGGCATATGAGAAGGGCGGATGTGGTTTTCTCTAGTAGTGTATTTTCGTCCTCCATAGTTCACTGAACACACATATTGGTTACTAGGATTTAATTTGTTGTATGGTAGGAGTGGCCTTTTATAGCTACTCCCTCCGTCCCTACTTAAATGTCGTTTTGGGTTTCCGTGTCATACATTCGATTAGATTAATTTTTTACTATAAATATTAATATATTTTTATATATATTTAGTCAAAGTTATTTCTCGGGAAGCGAAAATGATAATTATTTAGGTACAGAGGGAGTAGGTTGCATTGTGACAAGAGATAGTACCACAATCAGGTAGGTGCACTTTATTATTACTCAACACATTTTCCATGTATTCACTTTATTAGAACTAAATGGTCATATCATGCATATTCAGTATAAAAACATCACTCAATAGAGAATGATAACCATATTTCTACTAGATACTGATATGTTACTTGTATGAGCAGGATGTGATGGTATCAGATTTAGGGCCTGTTTGGTAGAGCTCCATCTGATTCTGATTCTTTGTGGTAGCTGATTCTCTGATAGGAGTGATTCTGTGGCTAAAAGTGATTCTCTTTAATTCCCTAGCATAAACTATCAAAATCAGCATGGAGAATCACTTCACAGAATTAGGAGAAGCTACTTTTTTCAGCTCCCAGCCCCTTAAGTTCATTTCAGAGAATCACTTCTCGCTGAAAAACTATTTGGTAGATCTCCTCCTGGATTCTCTGGAGAATCAGCTCTGGGAGCTCTGCCAAATAGGGCCTCAAATTAACAAAATAAGCTGTACAGGAACACATGAATGCGTGCAAATTTTGATAGACGACAGTCCAATAATGCAGTTTTACGTAGGCTTTGTCAAATGACAATATTACTACCGCATGTGCCAGTTGTTATATTTTCTATACAGCCCCTTAAAGGGATATTAGAGATGGGTAGTCATTGGCTGAGCCCACACCAAATGTATTATTTTCTCCCGACACGTACTCTTCAAGAATGCCCGAACCCTTTGGAGGACCGCCTGCCAATGCTAGAGAAAACCACATCTGCCTCAGCGTCATCAAAATCGGATGCCCTCGAGGACCCTTTAGCACCGGTTGATAACAACAACCTATGCTAGAAGTCACCTTTAGCACCAGTTGGTCTAATGCTCCTTGAACCTTTAGCACCGGGTTGAAACATCAACCGGTGCTAAAGGGTGACCCGGTGCTAATAAAGGTGTTTTTAGCACCGGTTGGTAAATACGAACCGGTGCTAAAGGGGGTGTCACATGCTACTTTAAAAACAAAGAATCTTTTACCCAATCACATTGGCTACTAGGTGAGATGGAAAAGAGGGTAGAGGTCCCGAGTTCGAATCCTAGCAACACGCATATTTTTTAGCCTGGTTGGAAATCCGGTGCTAAAGGGGGTTTTTCTACTAGTGTGCATCTGCTTCCATTTTGCCTACCATACCCATTCTTCCACATCATAGAGGCTTTGAAGCCTTCTAATTCTTCTCCTCGTACTGTCTTCTTCCTCCATACTTCATACACTACCGGAAACCCATAGTTTGCCGTGTGCCCAGGACTATGTCGTGCGCATTCTGTCGGGCACACGGCAAACACAGGCTTTGCCGTGTGCCCAAGACGCGGCACGCGGTAAACACAGACGACACGGTAAAATCAACAGTTTGCCGTGAGCTGCTCACGGCAAAACGAAGGCACTCGACAAACGAGACAGTTTGCCGTGTGCCCAACAAGAGGTACATGGCAAACCGACATCACGTGCCACCCGCGTGCGCCCTCCGTCGGGGCCGGGCAGGCCATTGACGGCGTTGAATTTTGCCGTGTGCTTGCCATAGCGACACACGGCAAAAGCCGTTTTTTACCGTGTGCCCCTGAGTAGGCAGACGACAAATACTTCTTTTTGCCGTGTGTTTCTTTGGGACACACGACAAACACAAAAACAAAAATTAGATTCTCGCTTCCCAAAATTATCTTCACCCCACATACGTTATTATGCACTTTATATTCCAAGTTGATAGATTTCTCAATCTGTTTGCTATATTTAATAATTTTTTTTCATTTAATGTATTTTCTCGTATTACTCGAATTTGTACTACAAGTACATGAAAGAATGGAATAAATTCAGTGGAAAAATAATATTCATGATATTGAATTCAGTGTAAGTCATTACTTAGAAGTTGAAATGAGATTTTGAAATATGTGTTAAGGAAACAGTACCACGAACATCATGTCGAATATTATTTAAATTCTAAAAAATTCAAACAAAGTCAAAAAATCATTAGGTATTCGTCAATATCTTATGCTATCGGATGTGGCGCGTGTGGTAACAACTTAAATAAGTTTCAGATATTTCATCACGTACGATGATTACAATCTAAGAGTTCTCCAAAGAGATCCATATAGAAGAGAATGTTGATGATTATGTTTGTAGACACATTAGAGTTTCGATTTGAATTTGACTCCCATAGGTTTTGTATAGGTTAGAGTCAATATAGATGACTTCATGTTCAATTTTTCTTTTTTGTATAATTTTGATATTTTAACACATTATTTGAGCTGCATGAAATAATAGAACATGCTAATTTCCGTGTGTCTCCTAGCCCGGCACACGGCAAATATGTTTGCTATATGCCATGTTGACCGGACACACGGCAACCCACACCTCTGCCACGTGCTACTTGACAAGGCACACGGTAAACAGCTGGGCCCGCATGTCAGCACCTCCATTGGCGCGGCTGTTTGCCGTGTGCCAGGATCTATGGCACACGGCAAACCAGACTTTTGCCGTGTGCCACAGACCTTGGCACACAGCAAACAGCTGGGACCGCAATTCGGCGCACCAACCGTTGGCCGAGCTATTTGCCGTGTGCGAAGATCTGTGGCACACGGCAAAGAGGATGTTTGCCGTGTGCCACAGATCTTGGCACACGGCAAACAGCCGGGCCCGCCCAGCCCAATAAACCAGCCGCTGGCGCTCCCTCACACACGCACACACTCACGCACACAACACACGCACACACTCAGCTCGCTAGCCGCCTCCGCCCGCCACCATCGCCGCCGGCCCACTCCCACCCCCGCCGCCTCCGAACGACGCCGCGGCCGCGCGGACCGCCCCGCCCCTCGCCAGTTGCCGTCCCGCCCTACGGCCGCCGTCCCCCCGCCACCCGAGCGCCCCCCGCTCCTCCGGCCGTAGCCCCCGCGTGCCCTGTTCGCGGTCGTTACGGCACGTTTTCGACCACCAATACTCAGGAATAAAAGAGGATACATGTGACATTCCATGTACATAGGTTTATTTCTAACAGAGTTCCACGAGTTTTGTGACTTACACTTGTGTAGGTACAACAACGAGAAATACGTGCCATAGGGGGTCAGAATTGACCAATTCGGCCGAACGACTTCGTTCGGCCGGTTATCCCCCTTAGACATACAAGACATCGGGACACGTCCATGTCAACGATGACCGTGCAACGACCTTGGAAGTCACTTGGACCACTCCCACATCACCTCCGGGCCAATCCAGCACAAAGTCGTCTTCAGATGCTCTGGTATAAGCTCTTGTATCTTTTCCTTTTCTTTTGTAAGACTTTGAGTTATCAATATAGTTATCTTTATCACATTGCCTTTGTCATTTATAGCTAGCTTCTACTTTATTTTAGTTGCATCAATATCCTGTTTAGACTATAGTTAGTTGTAGCTCTAGTGTTTCTAGATCTTGATTAGTTGCATCTATATTGTGTTTAGTCTAAGTTGTAGCTCTAGTGCGTCTAGATCTTGATTAAGTCTTTGTCTTAGCTGGTTCTTTGATCTTGCTCAATACTTGTGGTGAATTTTCACTGGGGTATTGACAAGGTTGCATGCTAGCGGAGTAAGTAGTTGTTGACTAGTGTACGACCTCTGCCACGTGCTACTTGACAAGGCACACGGTAAACAGCTGGGCCCGCATGTCAGCACCTCCATTGGCGCGGCTGTTTGCCGTGTGCCAGGATCTATGGCACACGGCAAACCAGACTTTTGCCGTGTGCCACAGACCTTGGCACACAGCAAACAGCTGGGACCGCAATTCGGCGCACCAACCGTTGGCCGAGCTATTTGCCGTGTGCGAAGATCTGTGGCACACGGCAAAGAGGATGTTTGCCGTGTGCCACAGATCTTGGCACACGGCAAACAGCCGGGCCCGCCCAGCCCAATAAACCAGCCGCTGGCGCTCCCTCACACACGCACACACTCACGCACACAACACACGCACACACTCCGCCCGCTCGCAGCCGCCGCCTCCGGACACCCCCACCCCCACCCGCGCGCGCCCCG
>OAMR01000180.1:807511-823846 GCA_900205405.1 Echinochloa crus-galli
GGCCCGCCCTACCGCCGCCGTCCCCCCGCCACCCGAGCGCCCCCCGCTCCTCCGGCCGTAGCCCCCGCGTGCCCTGTTCGCGGTCGTTACGGCACGTTTTCGACCACCAATACTCAGGAATAAAAGAGGATACATGTGACATTCCATGTACATAGGTTTATTTCTAACAGAGTTCCACGAGTTTTGTGACTTACACTTGTGTAGGTACAACAACGAGAAATACGTGCCATAGGGGGTCAGAATTGACCAATTCGGCCGAACGACTTCGTTCGGCCGGTTATCCCCCTTAGACATACAAGACATCGGGACACGTCCATGTCAACGATGACCGTGCAACGACCTTGGAAGTCACTTGGACCACTCCCACATCACCTCCGGGCCAATCCAGCACAAAGTCGTCTTCAGATGCTCTGGTATAAGCTCTTGTATCTTTTCCTTTTCTTTTGTAAGACTTTGAGTTATCAATATAGTTATCTTTATCACATTGCCTTTGTCATTTATAGCTAGCTTCTACTTTATTTTAGTTGCATCAATATCCTGTTTAGACTATAGTTAGTTGTAGCTCTAGTGTTTCTAGATCTTGATTAGTTGCATCTATATTGTGTTTAGTCTAAGTTGTAGCTCTAGTGCGTCTAGATCTTGATTAAGTCTTTGTCTTAGCTGGTTCTTTGATCTTGCTCAATACTTGTGGTGAATTATCACTGGGTATTGACAAGGTTGCTTGCTCTTGCTAGCGGAGTAAGTAGTTGTTGACTAGTGTGGGAGTGGTTCCCAGACTAGTCAGTGGCCTTAGTTTGTCCCCACGTCTATGGAGGTGGTAGTTGTTAGGTGGTGACATCCCTATACGGCCTATGTAGTCCATCACGTTCGTCGTGGCCTGCAGGATCCCAGAGTGTAAGATTGGTTGCAACCCTTCTCATCCCTTTCTGCGTGTCATAGGTTTTATTGTCCCGATGCTAAGACATTAGAGTTAACCCTGATCTCTGAGTACTGGCTCTTCAGCCACTATATCTCTAAGCCCGAGTGACATAGGTAGATAAAGTACCCAGGATTCCTCTATCTCTTCTCGTTGTCCCCCCAACTATCTATTCCTTCTCTTTCCTATTTGAGCCACCCTTGAGCTGTGTGTCACGGTATAACCAGTCCTATCCAATACCGTTTATCCCCTATCTTGCTAGTAGTGTACCCTTCTCTGATAGTCCCGAATATCTGTTTGCTAGTAATCTTGCCAAAGCTTCCCTGCGGAAATATAAATTACGATACCTCAGATTACTTCCTGGTGAAGTGCTACAACGGTAATTCTGTGCGCTTGCAGAATATTTATATATTTTACTGAGCATAAGAAAAACCACTGAAACACTCCTTACCCTAGTACATGGATTATGTAACGATAGTTTAAAGATGAATGCAGTAAAAAGATATAATTAACTATGGAGCAAAATAAGTCTGTTAATATTGATATAGCACTAAGACGGTTTAGTTTCGCTTCAAGCCCTGTTGGCGGTCGTTACGGCACGTTTTCGAGAACCAATACTCGGGAATAAAAGAGGATACATGTGACATTCCATGTACTTAGGTTTATTTCTAACAGAGTTCCATGAGTTTTGGTGAGTTACGCTTGTGCAGGTAAAACAAGGAGAAATACGTGGCATGGGTTGGAATTGACCGATTTGGCCAAACGACTCCGTTCGGCCGGTTACCCCCCTTAGCCATACAAGACACCGGGACACGTCCATGTCAGCGATGACCATGCAATGGCCTTGGAAGCCACTTGGACCACTGCCACATCACCTCTGGGCCAATCCAGCACAAAGTCCACTAGCAGAAGGCAGCCCAAGGCAACACAGCATGAGAGGCGGTGCAGGGGGCGGTCCAGGGCCAGAAGCCCAAGTCGGTCGAATGGAGGCCTTCGGTCGAACCGCCCCCAAGCTGGAACCGCATCCACAGGAGCAATATTGGCCCTTGGAAGCAAAGGCGGTGCATCCCTTGGTTCGACCGAATCGGGTAGTTCGGCCGAATTGGGCAGTTCGGCCGAACCAGAGGATTCGCCCGAATCCAGGGGAATATCCGCCTGGCTCCCTTGGCCAGTACTCTTCCTCAACCGCCACTCCAAGCTATAAATAGAGGTGTCCAAGCCCCGGTTTCACATACACTCAAGCCAAGGAGCTCTCATTCCACTTCTAGTAGAGTTAGGATAGTTTAGTTGGGAGTTAGAGTTGAGTCGAGCTGTGCCTCGGAGGTTCCAGAGTCATCTTCAGAAGCTCTGGTATAAGCTCATGTATCTTTTTCTTTTCCTTTTGTAAGACTTTGAGTTATTAATATAGTTATCTTTATCACATTGCCTTTGTCATTTATAGGTTGCTTCTACTTTATTCTAGTTGCATCTATATCGTGTTTAGACTATAGTTAGTTGTAGCTCTAGTGCTTCTAGATCTTGATTAAGTCTTTGTCTTAGCTGGTTCTTCGATCTTGCTCAATACTTGTGGTGAATTGTCACTAGTGTATTGACAAGGTTGCTTCCTTTTGCTCGCGGAGTAAGTAGTTGTTGACTAGTGTGAGAGTGGTTCCCAGACTAGCCAGTGGCCTTAGTTTGTCCCCACGTCTGCGGAGGTGGTAGCCGTTAGGTGGTAACAGCCCTATACGATCTACGTAGTCCACCACGTTCACTGTGGCCTGTAGGATCCCCAAGTGTATGATTGGTGGCACCCCTTCTCATCCCTTTCTACGCGTCATAGGTTCTATTGTCCCGGTGCTAAGACATCAGAGTTAACCCTGATCTCTGAGTACTGGCTCTTCAGCCACTGTATCTCGAAGCCCGAGTGACATAGGTAGATAAAGTACCCAGGATTCCTCTATCTCTTCTCGTTGTCCTCCCAACTATCTATTCCTTCTCTTTCCGATCTGAGCCACCCTTGAGCTATGTGTCACGGTATAACCACTCTTATCCAATACCGTTTATCCCCTCTCTTGCTAGTAGTGTACCCTTCTCTGATAGTCTCGAATATCTGTTTGCTAGTAATCTTGAAAAAGCTTCCCTGCGGAAATATAAATTACGATACCTCGGATTACTCCTTGGTGAAGTGCTACTTCGGTAATTCTGTGTGCTTGCAGAATGTTTATATATTTTACTGAGTGCCATGAGAAAAACCACTGAAACACTCCTTACCCCAGTACCTGGATTCACAATCCTGATATTGGATCGTAAGAAGTGCCAACAAGCATTTCTGCCATCGTTGTCGTGGAAGCAATTGGCTAGATACTTTGAAACTTTTATCTCGAGCTATATTAGTTGACTATACCGCTACTCAAGCGGTTTTATCCTTGCTCTGTTTCGTTGGTCTTGTAATGCAGAGTAGTGCATGATTGGTTTCCAACTACCGTCGAGCATCTCATTTCGACGAGCCCAGTCATTCCCGTCGTTGACCTGGCTTCATCGAGGATGGCAAGCAAGATGATCCGCGAGTTCTCTGCTCCATCGAGTGAGAACGTGTGTGTCAGACCAGCTCCGCTAATCGGAGAGGGGAACTTCGAGCTCAAGCCAGCCCTCATCAACATGGTGCAGGCTAGTCCGTTCTGTGGCAAGCCTCACGAGGATGCCAACGCTCATCTTTAGCATGTTCGAGAGATTTGCAACACCTTCACCATATGCGGGGTAAGCATTGATACCATTCGCCTTCGTTTATTCCCTTTCTCATTATTAGCCAAGACGAAACAATGTTTTTATGCTAACCGCGAAGCCATAGAAACTTGGGATAAGTGCACTAGCGCATTTTTGCTAAAATTCTTTCCGGTTGGGAAAATCAACGCCCTCCAGAACAAAATTGCTAGTTTCCACCAGCTAAAAGATGAAATAGTTCCGGAGGCATGGGATCACCTCCAGGACTATATATCTGCTTGTCCTCACCATGGTATGCAAAGTTGGTTTATCGTTCAAACCTTTTACCACGGGCTTAGAAGCTCTGCCCGTGAGTATCCGGATGGTCCTGCTGGAGGTTCTTTCTTCTCTCTTGAGGAGAGCAGTGCAAAGGCCCTCATAGAGATGATGGTCAAGAACCAAGGTTGGTCCGATGATCGAGCCCAACCTCGGACCCGAGGAGTTCACCAAGTTGAAGCTCTGGACATGCTCGCTGCTAAGATGGACCTCCTGATGAAGAAACTGGAGGCCCCTGCTCAACAAATGGTGCAAGCCATGGATGCTCGCATGACTTGCGAGGTCTATGACAACACTGGCCATTCGGGGAGCGACTGCATCGAAACGCGAGAAGATGCCCACTACGTCAACAGCTCCAACAACAACGGGTATCGACCGAACAACTACGACAATCAAGGCTGGAATTCGCGCCCAAACCTCCCATTCGAGAGGCCTCAACAAGGTAACAATTTCAATTCCAGCAATTTCAATAATCAGCCATCACTTAGGTCTGGGTTTTGCTAGTCATTGTTCTTTGGAGCCTGCCAAAACTTTCAAAAGTTTCAGTTGAGAATGATAAAATCCTGGAAAGCATAGACTCTAGGCTGGATTCCTTTGCTTCTGCTATGAAAAGCCAACTGAGTTTCAATAAAATGATAGAAACCCAAATTGCTCAATTAGCTGCCTCTTTACCATCGTCTATAGCGGGGAAAATTGGTGGGCAACCAGACAATTGTCCCCGTGAAAAGGTTAAAGCGGTCACCACGAGAGGGGGTAAGACCACTCGGGATCCGCCATATCCTAACGGTGCAGGCAAACAGACAGCAACTCCAGCAAGTGATAGCGAAGAGGAGGAGGCTACAGCCGAACCACAGAAAATAAGTCCTTAGAAAGAGACAAAAATGGCCCCTCATGAGTTCTATGACACGACTGTGCTGCCATTCCTCAGAAGAAATCACAGGCCAACGGTGGATGAACAGTTTAGCAAATTTGTTGAGGTAATCCAAAAACTATATGTCAATATTCTGTTACTTGAAGCTATGCAGGTTCCCACATATGCCAGGTATCTGAAGGACATCCTCAACAACAAAAGGGCAATGCCGACCACCGAGGTAATTAAACTAACTGAAGCCCGCAACGCAGCCATTCTAAATGATCTCCAAGAAAAGAAGGACCCTGGATGTCCCACCATCACATGTTCCATCGGGGAGCAACATTTCAACCATGCTCTATGCGACCTTGGAGCAAGAGTCAGCGTCATGCCCAAGGTAGCATTTGATAAATTGAACCATACTTCCTTGTGCCCTACAACTATGTATTTGCAGCTAGCGGATCAATCGATTCGCTATCCCGCGGGAATAGCCGAAGAAATTCTGGTGAGAATCCGGTATTTCTTCGTGCCCGTGGACTTCGTGGTGCTCGACATGGAGGTCGACACGAAGACACCTCTCATCCTCGGGAGGCCATTCCTGAGAACTGCCAATGCAAACATTGACGTAGGAGCCGAATAAATCAGTTTGAATATCAACGGCAAGGAACACAAATTTGCGTTGAAGCCCACGGTGGAGAAATGCTCTCAGGTATGTGCAATTCCGATTCAACATTTAACTAATCTGGAGCAGGACAAGGTAGTTGCGTCAGAGCCAAAAAATGGATAGTGTTGTTGCCACCATCAAGCAATACTGGGAGGATGAAGAGGAACCTATCCCACCGCCACCGACACAGAAGAAGACTCAGAAAATGTGGCGGAAGAAGGTTGCATCGCCCAAACCACCCACTCCGGGAGGTGACGATGACAAAATCAACCAAAGACAGGAGGAGTCCCGCTCATGGACTTTAAATACGAGCTCTCGCCACGAGGAAAACCGGTATGTATCTCATGTTTCCCTTCCAAAATTTTATTTTCCATCATTGCATTTGCATGTTTCCCTTCAAAATAAATGAACCATTTGCGTAATTAATTTGAAAGAGAGTAGAAAAATTGCAAGCATGGTAAAAATAAATGGACATCGACACATGTCTGCATTCGAGGCAGCTTACGATACATACGGTGGTTCTAGGACGTCTGGAGCAGGAGGCTCTAGACAACCCAGGACCCAGACTATTTTGCCTCGGGCTACTGGGACTATGCTCTGAGTATGGACTCAGAGTACTCCCAGTGATGGTACGGGGGAGGGTATGACAGTGCCTCCCAACCATACTTCCCTAGGCACTCTCAGTCTGCATGATTCGGTCGAGAGTTGTCTTACATCTCCGACCGAGTCGACCTCCTCGACGACCGTACATGAAGCATTGAGACACCCTGGCACGCCATTCTCAGTATCACCAAGAGAATAGCGGTGTGCTGGACCCTCTACGGTACGACGTTGAAAGCATCTAGGCCCCTAATTTATGTGCTGGACCCTCTACGGTCCGCAGGCTTTTTCCGTATGATAATTTTGTCTAAGTATGAAATGTGCTCGGCTGGAAAAATGAGAGGCGGACAGTCCGGCCATGTATGGCGGACTGTCCACAGTACAAATAATGTGAGGCGGACTGTTTTGGCGGACCATCAACACAGAAGCGTTTCTGAGCGTTCTAGAAGACTTTTGTGAGGCGGACGGTCCACAGGCAAACTTGTGCGAGTTTCTCATGCCCTGGCGGACGGTCCGCGCCTGTATGGCGGATGGTCCGCAGGTCCGTAACGGCTAGTTCTGACACCATATGACACATGTTGTAGTCGTTGGTTTTGAAGGGCGGACAGTCTGCCAGGTGTGAGGCGGACATTCCGCTGGTGCCCTGTTTTGAACGTAACAGCTAGATTTCGAGGGGGTGAGTATATATACTCCACCCCCGGGGTTGGGAAGGCTCTCTTGGCCCATTTGAAAGCTTCATTGATACATTTGAGCATTCCCCATCCTTTCTCTCACTCACTTGGTTTAGTGGTTGCATCTTTGTGAGATTGAGAGGATCCTAGTGCATTGCATCAAGAGTTTGAGCTTTGTGGCACTAGGGAGACTTCAAGCTAGGTCATTGATTTGTTACTCTTGGAGGTTGCCACCTCCTAGACGGCTTGGAGCTGGTTATTCCATTGAGCACTTCAAGAAGATTGTGAAGTTGCCGTGGAAGTTGGTTGTGAAAGGTCATTGTGCTCACCTCGCCGGAGCGGTGAAGAGCAACTCTAGTGGAATCAAGATTTGGAGCGGTTCTTTGGTTCTAACTGGCTCATACATCAAGTGGAGACTTGATAGAGGAGCGGTTGAACATCGAATCCATCTCAACGTGGATTAGGGGTGACTGGCAAGTCATCGATACCACGGGATAAGTTCTTGTGTCACTTGTTCTTATTGCTTGTTTGTTATCTTGATTATTTACTTGAAGTAAGTTAATTTCATAGAGATTGATTCTTATCTTGTCACCCTAGTGTGCAAAACCATCAACATAGGCTTAGAGTAGCTAGACATTTAATTCTCCTTGTGGTTCTAATTAAATTTCTCTAGTGTTGTGATTGAAGTTTTTAAAACCGCCTATTCACCCCCCTCTAGTCGGTAATCCTATATCTTATAGACGTCCAACAGCAGGCGGATCAAACGTCAGAATACTTTTCAAAGTTTCAACCCTACCAATGAAGAATCCAAGCTTGGGGGAGGACCCTCATCAGGTATGTTCAATGTCCCTTCAGCACCTTGATCTTACATTTGCCATTTCCCTTTCCATTTTATTTCCACCTTAAAAGGAAAACACGAAAAAGTATTTCCCTTGAATAAAATAACTCCCAACTATGCATGGAATGAATCATATGCCTCTCGCCTTGGAAATAGTGCCTTGTTTCCAACTACTCGCTTTATAGTACTTGAGTTATTTGGCATGAGTAAAATGAACCTGAAAACCTCATGGGAGCACATGCTTTATTCCAAGTCTAAGTTGTTGTGAGGAATGATATAGTAAGATTTGGTTGAGTTCTTGCTTTTGATCTTGGTACAGTGAATATCTCGGATGTCTTTCACTTTCAAAAATAAAATAAAGTTCCTCATTGGTCAAAAATACCTACCAAAGCCATATGCTAAGCTTAGTAAAAAATTTCTACTCATATGCTGCTTGTTGTCTTAGTGAGCTTTGTCAAATTGTTGTGACCTTTGGGTGAAACCTTCATGCTTCTAAGATCGAGATTCACGTACACACTACTCTCACTTGTAATTCCTACACTGGGAGTTAGCAAATATTGACATCATCCATCCACAAAATAAATACTCGATGTTCTATGATCTTCTCTCCAAATATCCTTGAATAGAGACATGGACTATGCAAAAAGAAGAGCATGCCAGAGAGCATGGCAAAAATATGAAATAAGAAAAGCATGCCAAGTGGCATGGAAAAAATATGAGCAAAAAAAAATAGATAGCCCATGTTCTCGAAAATAATTCAAGGGGAGGAAGAATCACCACAAGGAGTTCCACCACATTCCACTCCACATATTCCACACACTTGCACTTCTAAATATAAAGGTATGATTTGGTCCCCCAAAGATTCGGTCTTTGACTTAGCAAAATATAAGATGCAAGTAGGCCTTCATCCTTTGTCCCTCAGCCACACAGAAAGCTTTGTTAGATTTTAGGATGAAAGAAGGAACAAGCCTTTGGTCAGGACACAAACACCACTTGAGGGATCGAGTATACCAATTGAGGAACAAAATTTAAATTTTCGAAAATTGTGGAAACTCCGAGATGGGATCCTAAAAAGAGTAGGAGTGGAATAAAAACTGAGTTAAGCTGTTCAACCTTTCAACTGCCCAAGACAAGGAGATTGCTATAAGCCCCATAGGTAAAATGGTGAGTTAAAACTTTGCCAATGATTCAAGTATTTTTTAGTACTAGTTGTTTATAAAGTTACCTGCAAGAAAATTGACATTCTAGCAACTCCTGATCCACTGAACCTAAGTCTTGATCTTTGCTTGAGGATGACCAAACGACTAAGCTTGGGGGAGCTTGTTGGCGGTCGTTACGACACGTTTTCGACCACCAATACTCGGGAATAAAAAAGGATACATGTGACATTCCATGTACTTATGTTTATTTGTAACAGATTTCCACGAGTTTTGGTGAGTTACACTTGTGCAGGTACAACCACGAGAAATACGTGCTATAGGGGTCAGAATTGACCAATTCGGCCGAACGACTCCGTTCGGCCGGTTACCCCCCTTAGCCATACAAGACACCGGGACACGTCCATGTCAGCGATGACCGTGCAACGACCTTGGAAGCCACTTGGACCACTGCCACATCACCTCTGGGCCAATCCAGCACAAAGTCCACCAGGAGAAGGCAGCCCAAGGCAACCCAGTAGGAGAGGCAGTGCAGGGGGGCGGTCCGGGGCCAGAAGCCCAATTCGGCTGAATGGAACAGGAGCAATCATGGCCCCCAAGCTGGAATAGCCTCCACAGGAGCAATAATGGCCCTTGGAGGCAAAGGCATGCATCCCTCGGTTCGCCCGAATCTAGGGGAATATCCCCCTGGCTCCCTTGGCCGGTACTCTTCCTCAACCGCCACTCCAAGCTAAAAATAGAGGTGTCCAAGCACCGGTTTCACACACACTCAAGCCAATGAGCTCTCATTCCACTTCTAGTAGAGTTAGGAAAGTTTAGTTGGGAGTTAGAGTTGAGTCAAGCTGTGCCTCGGAGGTTCCGGAGTCGTCTTCAGAAGCTCTGGTATAAGCTCTTGTATCTTTTCCTTTTCCTTTTATAAGACTTTGAGTTATCAATATAGTTATTTTTATCACATTGCCTTTGTCATTTATAGCTTGCTTCTACTTTATTCTAGTTGCATCTATATCGTGTTTAGACTTTAGTTAGTTGTAGCTCTTGTGCTTCTAGCTCTTGATTAAGTCTTTGTCTTAGCTAGTTCTTCGATCTTGCTCAATACTTGTGGTTAATTATCACTGGGTATTGACAAGGTTGCTTGCTCTTGCTAGCGGACTAAGTAGTTGTTTACTAGTGTGGGAGTGGTTCCTAGACTACCCAGTGGCCTTAGTTTGTCCCCACGTCTACGGAGGTGGCAGCTGTTAGGTGGTCACATCCCTATACGGCCTACGTAGTCCATCATGTTCGTCGTGGCCTGCAGGATCCCAGAGTGTAGGATTGGTGGTACCCCTTCTCGTCCCTTTCTGCATGTCATAGGTTATATTGTCCCGATGCTAAGACATTAGAGTTAACCCCGATCTCTGAGTACTGGCTCTTCAGCCACTGTATCTCGAAGCCTGAGTGACATAGGTAGATAAAGTACCTAAGATTCCTCTATCTCTTCTCGTTGCCCCCCCACTATCTATTCCTTCTCTTTCCTATCTGAGACACCCTTGAGCTGTGTGTCATGGTATAACCACTCCTACCCAATACCGTTTATCCCCTGTCTTGCTAGTAGTGTACCCTTCTCTGATAGTCTCGAATATCTGTTTGCTAGTAATCGTGCCAAAGCTTCCCTGCAGAAATATAAATTATGATACCTCAGATTACTCCCTGGTGATGTGCTACAATGGTAATTCTGTGCGATTGCAGAATATTTATATATTTTACTGAGCCATAAGAAAAGGCCTCGGCATGCGTGCGCGCCCTTTACCCCAGCCGCAGCCCGAGCGCCAGCCCTTTCCCGGCCGCCCGCGCGCGACCATCGGCCGACATCCCGCCACCGGCCCCCAGGCCCTTCCCGCGATAGGAGAAGGACGAGGGGAGGAGGAGAAAGGGGAAGAGGGGAGAAGGAGAAGGGGGAGGGGAGGAGGAGCAGGAGGAAGAGGAGGCCATGCCACGGTGCCGGCCGCCCCTGCCCGCGGGAGTGCCACCACGCTCCAGCCCTGAGGTATAAAATTTTTTTAGTTTAGTTGTTAGATTTTATAGGTGTTTTCATATGTAGTTTAGAATTGTTAGATTTTTGTAGGTGTTTTCATATATAGTTTAGTTAGAATTGTTAGATTTTCTAGGTTTGATCAAACTTTGGTTGTGGTTGTGGTTGTCGGCCATCGTGCCATTGGTATGTGGTATGTGGTTGTCGGCCATCGTGCCGTTGGTTTACTTGTTGTAGGTTGTGGAAACCTCTCCGTGTAGGGGAGGTGCTGTCGATTTTTTTAAAGTTTTTAAATTTTTGTGTTCAATTTTTTGCCACAGCCATCGCTGAAAGAGGAGGGGGAGGCCGTGATGTCGTTGCCCCGTTGAGATACTAGGTGAGCACGTGCAAAATGGCTCTCTTTCCTTTGCATGCATGTTCTAGTTCACGTAACCTATGTGTCTCCCATTCGAAACAGATACGGTTGAAAATATGCGTACATTTGCATATGTATGACCGTATCTGTTTTGAATTGTCGACATAGTTTGGACAGCCCGAGGATGTGTAGATGGGTTTAGTTTCCATGGTCTGCTCCGATCCGCGACAGAATTTTGGCATCACCTCTCTATTGTTCTCCGGATACACAATCTCCTTACTAGGACGTGTATTTGGAGAACATCAGGGAGGTGCTGCCGAAAATCTATCATGGATTGACGTAGACCATGGAAACTAAACCCATCTACACATCCTCTGGTGGGATTAGGACCTATCTTTCCCTATTAGAGCATGATAGAGCACGGTAGACATAGCTTCACCTATTAAATGCAATTGATTTTTATATTACTTGTCCATATGTTAAAGGATGGATAACCGTGAGTGGATGGACACTGGCTGGTTGGGTAAGCGTGAGTGGACTGAAGAATTCGTTAACAAGGTCGATGACTTCTTGAAAAAGGCATTTGACAAAGGACAGCGTAAAGTCTTGTGTCCCTGCAGCCAGTGTGAAAACAAGATATTTCAATCACAGCTAAATATGGGTAGACACATTTGCACCAATGGGTTTGTGGCTAACTATACCCGTGAAGCTCATCGTGCGAGAGATGAAGTCATGAGACAACGCGTCGAGGATTTTGATGCTGAAGCCGGGTGCGGGGACGTGTTAGAAGACTTTCATCAAGCATACTTCGATGAGGGACCTAGCCATGTTAGGGAGGATCCTCCAGAGGCAACCACCAAGGCCTATTATGACCTGTTGTCTTCGGCACAGAAACCACCTCATGAGCATACCGATGTTTCTGAACTTGATGCCATCGGACGTTTAATGGCCCTAAAGTGTCAATTTAGGATCAGTCGTGACGGCTTTGATGAATTGTTGGTAGTTTTTGGCAGCATGCTTACGAAAGGTCACAATCTTCCACGAAACATGTATGAGGCACACAAACTACTTCATGCACTTAAGATGCCATATGAGCAGATACATGCTTGTACAAAATGGATGCATCTTGTTTCGAAAAGATCATGCACTCACAAAGTATTGTCCTAAATGTGATTCCTCTAGGTACCTAGAGGTAGACTCTGGTGATGGTCATAAGAGGCAACTCGACATCCCCGTGAAAATCCTACGGTACCTTCCATTCATGCCGATGATCCAATGGCTGTACATGACCAAGGAGTCCACGAAATAGATGACATAGCACAAAGAAGGCTGACGATACCATACTGATAACATGGTACATCCAGCCGATGCTGAAGCATGGAGACATTTTGATATGTGCCATCGAGAGAAAGCTGATGAGGCTCGTAATGTACGGGTTGCATTGGCAACAGATGGTTCAATCCATATGGAATGACGACCGCCCCATAAACTTGTTGGCCTATGTTCATTATCCCCCTCAATCCCCCCCCCCCCCCCGGTGTCATGTTTCAGCGATAGAACATAGTCTTGTCGCTTATAATTCCTGGATACCCTGGGAATAACATGAGTGTGTACATGGAGCCATTGATTGATGATTTGATCACTTCTTGGGAGGACGGGGTAGTGACATACGATCGGGCTACAAAGACAAACTTAAAATGCGAGTGTGGTACATGTACTCCTGCATGACCACCCGGCATATGGGCTATTTTGTGACTTGTGTGTCCACGGGAAGTTCCCATGCCCAATATGCAAGACAGCTTTCTATTTCATCTGGTTGGCAAAGGGTGACAAGTATTCTTGTTTTGACTTACATCGACAATTCCTACCTATGGAATATCCACTCAGATATAAGACATAAAGAACTTTACAAAAGGTGTCGTGGTTACAGACCCCCACCGCATATGTTGACAGGTGCCGAGGTTCGTGCACAGCTAGAAGCACTCAAGATCAATAAAGAAAGTTGTCATTTTGTGGGGTATGGTGAGGAACATGCATGGACTCCCCTACATGGGTGACCTTCTTCTTCCACATAACATTGATATGATGCACAAGGAAAAAAATGTCACCGAGGCACTCTGGGGTACAATCATGGACATTCCTGATAAGATAAAGGACAACGTTAAAGCTAGAGTGGATCAAACTAGGTTATGCAATAGACTAAAGCTCGACATTCCGCCTCCCAAAGACGGCAAGAAATGGAAAAGGCCTCATGCCGAATTCGTCCTGAATCCGAAGCAAAAGAATGAAGCACCTGATGGTTTCAAACTTTAATGTTTCCCGATGGGTATGCAGCGAATCTGAGGAGGGGGGGTGAACTTGACCACTATGTTAATCAATGGCCTTAAGAGTCATGACTACCACATATGGGTTGAACGGCTTCTTCTGGTTATGGTTCGAGGCTATCTCCCCGAACATGTGTGGCGAGTGCTGGGAGAGTTAAGCAATTTCTTCCACATTCTTTGTGGTAAGGAGTTATCTCAGATAGTGGTTGAAGAAATGGAAGCATTGACTCTCGTGTTGCTTTGTAAGTTAGAGAAGATCTTTCCAACCGGCTTTTTCAATCCGATGCAACATATGATTTTGCACCTTCCATATGAGGGATGAGTGGGTGGCCCTGTGCAGGCCCGTTGGTGTTATGCAATTGAGAGACAACAAAAGGTTCTTCGGACCAATGAAAAACAAATGGAAAATTGAAGCTTCCATTGCAGAGGCATACTGTACTGAGGAGGTGTCAAACTTCACAACAAAATACTATACTGACACTCTTCCTAACATGCATAATCCACCTCCTGGTTACAATGCCGACGAAAATGAATCGAACCTCAGTCTCTTCAAAGGGCAACTTGGATGTGCAAGTGTTGGAACTCTTAAGACCTTGCAACATAAAGAGTGACCTCATGATGTATGTGTCGACCAACCTTTCTGAAATAGAGCCATACGTTCAGTAAGTTCTAAACAAACCTGTTCTCAATTAATGCATCCAACCCCTCTCAATTAATGCATGTTCTCATTTATATAGAGAATTTACTGATCGTTTCTGGCGGGGAAAAAGTGCACCGACTGAGCACGAAATTGATATCCTTCTTAATAAGGGTGCGGGATGTGGATTGCCTGATTTCATTGCTTGGTTCAGAGAAAAGGTATGGTCAGGCCGAAGCTCATACTTTTTGTTTGACATTACAAGTGCTTCTTAATAACAAACCATCACGCTTCTATTTTCAGGCCCAAATAGATGGGTCTATGTCTCCCGAGTTGAGACAGATTGCCGATGGTTGCCACGCGAGGGTATAATGTGAATGGTTATCGTTTTCACTCAAAACCGCACGAGGAGAGTCGGCCCAATCGAAGAACCACAAATTCTGGAGTTTGTTCAATAGGTCATGATGGGTTAGAGTATTATGGAAGAATTGAAGAAATCTACAAACTCATGTTTCCTGGGTCCCAACGTTTTAATCCCGTCATATTCAAATGCCATTGGTTTGATCCTAACGAAGTGCAACGGACCCCTGATCTTGGACTAGACGAAATTCAATGGTCATCCGTCTATGCAGGAGGTGATGTCTATATTATGGCTCAACAAGCCACACAAGTTTGTTATCTTTCATACCCGTGCAAATCCAACTAACGTCTTAAGGGTTGGGACGTTGTGTACAAGGTTTCGCCACACGGTAAACTACCTATCCCAAACAATGAAGATTACAACATAGATCCAAATACATATGACGCAGAGTTTTTCCAAGAAGATGGCCTACAAGGGTTTTTTGAGATAAACTTAACAGGAGCGGTCAGAATGGAAGTAGACGACGATGAAATAGATCATGACGCGGAGGCTAGAGATGAGATTCATAATGCGAATGACATAGAATTACTTGAAAAATTACAATTAGGGGTTGATGAGGACATTCCTCCTACGGAGAACGGGGACGATTGTCTCGACATGCAGGATAGTGATGATGAGACATGATCTAGCTATCCCCGATCGAGATGATTATTTATAGTCCATGTATGATCCATACTTTTTTATTGAATTATTATTTGTTATATCATGTCAGCTTGTAATTTGTTTTGTTTATTTTGGTTCTTTTTCTAATAATGTCTTATTTATACGTAATGATTGGTTTAATGTTTTCAACTTCAAGTGATTGATTAAAGATGGTGGGCGGTGGATTGGCACGAAAATGCGCGTCTACTTTTAGAAGAGTAATGCTAGATGTCGTGGGGTCCCAACCCTTAGGTAAAGGAAAGGGTCGAGGGAAGGGTGGCCCCAAGGGTCGGAGGAAGGGTGCCTCCAAGAGGCGGCCTGTAGAGCCGTCTTCGTCTTCGTCTCCATCGTCGGAGGGGGACAATACGGTGGAGCAGCAGCCGAGACAAGAGGATGAGGACGAGGAGGAGGAGTTCATCCCGGACGCGGAGGGAGAGGATGGGGCTGAGGAGGAGGACACGTCAGCTGATGCTTCTAGTACACCGGCTGTCTGGTTGCGAGGTCCCACGCGACTCCCGGACAGGCCGATACCTCCTGCCCTACGACCGGTGATTCGACCCTTAGGAGACGTGTAAGTCACTTTGGATTTTACCATTTCTATTCCATTTGATAACTTAACAATCACAGTAAAAACTAACATTTTATGTCTTTCTAATTTTTGCAGGAGTTGGGAAACAGTCATACCCGTTGGCCATAACCGCAAGGTCAACGACATTCTTGGTCTTTTGTGTAGGGATCACTTCCCAGGACGTGTAGAGTTTCGTGGAAGGACAGAGCCTGCCTGGACATCGGAGCACTACATGGCCGCCCCGGATCATGCTGATCGGGATGGGAGGGTCTAGCCGAACATTGCAGAGCGGGTGAAGGGCGAGTTGTGGGTAAGTCTTTTTCGCACGTCACTGCATTGAATATTTTTTAATAATGACTTGATACATTGTGTTTGTATGCAGGATTTCTACAGGTGTGCGGAGGGATGCATGGAGCAGGCAATGATGTGTGCGAACCGGCGATGCACTAAACTGGTGAAGGACATGCATTACGAGGCGCAGGTCCAGTGTGTCATAAATTATAGTGGGCATGTCCTTAGGAAGAAGGTATCAAAAGAGGTGGCAAGAAATTTAAAGCTGACCCGAGAGCAATACTTGGAGGTAAATTGTGATTTACTCTCAGATTAAGTGCATCCTTTAATTTGATCAACTTACATGTCATTCGCTTGATCACGTGTAGGTACCTGCGT
>OAMR01000180.1:825010-837586 GCA_900205405.1 Echinochloa crus-galli
TTCACTCATTTCAGGTCTTTTTTATATCCTACGGCACCTTCCATTCATACCGAGGATCCAATGGCTTTACATGACCGAGGAGTCCGCGAAACAGATGACATGACACAAAGAAGGCAAACGATACCGTCCTGAGAACATGGTACATCCAGCCGATGCTGATGCATGGAGACATTTTGATATGTGCCATCGAGAGAAAGCTGATGAGGCTTGTAATGTACGTGTTGCGCTGGCAACAGATGGTTTCAAATCCATATGGAATGTCGGCCGCCCCATATTCTTGTTGGCCTATGTTCGTGATCCCAGTCAATCTCCCGCCCGGAGTCATGTTTCTGCGACAGAACATATTCTTGTCGCTTATTATTCCTGGAACCAGCGGGCATGTCCTTAACCAGAAGATATCAAAAGAGGTGGCAAGAAATTTCAAGCTGACCCGAGAGCAATACTTGGAGGTAAATTGTGATTTACTCTCAGATTAAGTGCATCCTTTAATTTGATCAACTTACATGTCATTCGCTTGATCACGTGTAGGTACCTGCGTGGTGGTGCCGTAATGATAATACCTGCTGGGAACAGATAGTCGACAAGTGGTTCACACCCAAGTGGATTGAAAAGCACGACGCCGGCCGTCAGCGACGTCTGCTGATGCCATGTCCAGCCCACCATCAAGCTAGCCTCAGCAATGAGGAATACAAGGCCAGATGGGTATGCAGAATCATTTCTTTGTTGTAATGCTCAATCCTAAATAATTTATAATCAAGTTGCTATTTTTCGCAGTCCCGGGCACATGAAGGCGTCGAGTGCTCCCAGTTCATGGGATGGGTTTTGGCCCATAAGGGCAAGGCATCCGAGGTCACGTACAACCCGGACGACCCGCCCTCGGCGTTCACCAATCCCTCCATTCACACCTGCATCAGTGGCTATACAGAGATGGGAAGGCACGTGCATGGGGCAGAGTGGGATACGAGCGCTCACCCTCATGATGGAGACATCATCATGAGGGTTGGAGGAGGCAAGAAGCATGGTCGGTACTATATAGGCGACGACATTCTAGACCCGACCAGTACTCCCACTCTCGCTCAGGTTCGAGCACGGAGCACGAGCAGTAGCCCGGCCATACGCACACGGCCGACCATGGCACAACAGCAAGTGCAAGAACTTCAGGTTATTTCTCAATTATTCATCGTTCATTCTATTTTGGCAAACTATTTGAATCATAAATGTAACAATGACATTGAATTGTAGGCCCAGTTCACGCAGCAAGCGGCTGCACACGACGCGGCGCTAGCCAAAGAAAGGGGGCAACAGCAGGAGGCTGAAACGAGGCAGCAAGTGGAGGCCGCGAGGCAGCAGGCCGAGCTTCAGCAGCAAATGGTCGCAATGTACAATTGCATTCAAGGTTGGGCTTCACAGATTGGTCAACCGGTACCGTTCCCAACAATGCCATTCGCACCAATGCCGTTCCTTACACTTCCGGCTCCTGGAACTCCTCACGTAAGCTACCTGACAACTTTGTACTTTCATTTGAAATATTAAAGACTAGAGACTTAGATGCAACTTAAATAACTAGATTCTCTTTTGGGCAGAATCAGTCAGCGGCATCGAATGCGCCAGATTTGTCCCCGGGAGTCTCACCTGATCAGCAGATGTACCGACCGCCGTACTGCCCACCTCCGTCGGGCGCTCCTCCGTTCGGCGCACTTCCGTTCGGCGCACCTCCATCGGCCGCTCCTCCGTTCGACCCACCTCCTCAGTGATGCTTGTGTTATGCTTGTGAACTATCGGACGTGAACTACCAAACAATTGATGTGTTATTATGGTCTTAAACCTGTGGTTGTCGATATGGATGTGAACATGTGGTTGCGGATGTGAATTGTCGTCGAATTTATAACATTTGTGATGCATGTGATGTTTCTGGTAATATATATATGTTATGCATGTGTTTCTTGTTTGATGGGGTCCTTTAAAACCAAAAAACAAATAAAACATGTATTTTATGAAGCGACCATTCCCATGGATTCTGGGAAGGGATTGTCGTGTGCCAAGGTGTGGCACACGGCAAAGTGACCATAGTTAGCCGTGTGCCGCGGTCTGGCACACGGCAAACTTACCATCTTTTGCCGTGTGCCAGGATTGCAACACACGACAAAGGTTCAACTTTGCGGTGCCCCTTCTGTCAGGCACACGGCAAAATGTTGGCATCTTCGTCTACCTCTCCGTTTCATGCTTTATTTTGCCGTGTGCTGACACTGGTGCACGGCAAAGTGTTTGTCGTGTGCGCGATATATAGCACACGGCAAACTTAGGCTCTGCCGTGGCGCTGGCTGCCGTCGGGGCTTTGCCGTCGTGCGCTATGGGTTTCTGGTAGTGATACATGCTAGCTGCTCCTCCTCCATTGTCAAACTCTTTAATGGAATTCATTCATTCGGCTACTGGTAATATACAGACAAATTATTAATATGATTGTTACTAGTAACAGCTGGGCTGTAACTGATGGTGGATTGATTCTGAACAGAGGATTGATACATGAAAGCAGGCCTCCAAATTTTGCGCCTCTACAAGAACCTACCTGAATAGGAGTGCGATAAAGATTTTGGGAAGCTTATATATCCTTGCACGCTACTTCTTGGTGTTGAACAACTATTTCATATATATCGACCATTATATGCTACTTCGTCTAATTTCTGAAGGTCGGCCTAGTTGAGCGAGGAGTATGCACTGTAAACACCACCCATCACCTCTTGATCCACTATATATAATAGCTTGGACTGACACAATGTCCATTCCTAACAACGACGGTGCATATGATTATATAGAAGGTCATATTATTTGTGCTAGCGGTTGTGGAATTAATGTCATTTAGTGTTCTTTTATTTTTGCATTAACTTATTATGAACATAATGATCATGTCTTGCAGAATTGATCTGAGCATTCTATATATGTTTGTTATATCATTTCAACAAACAATAGTAATTTGGTATATGCAGCCAGCTGACAGACAGAGGGGTGTCAGCTTTTGAAGAAACTGTCCCATGGAGGAAGAAAGAAGAAATAGGAAAACTTCTTTTCACTGTCCATGGGAGGTGCTAGGAATAAAAAAAGGTTACAATGACTAAATAGAGTCTAGAGAAAAGAAATGCACGAGGATGTTAAATATTTAGGAAATAGTAGTATTAAATTCTGAATATAATAAAACACAAATAGAACTGATATAATCTGCAATTCTCTATCATAGCAAACAAAGAACTCGGTAAACATTATTAAAAAGTAGATCAGAACATGACGCATGTATTGAGTGTTTGCATATTACCTTGCAACGCCTCAGATAAGTCGCGCGGAGCACATCCAAAAAGTCTTATTCATCTTCTCCAGCTGCAGGATGTTAATATGAATGGTTGCACAGACCTTCTCTTTTGTTTTCTATTGCACACTAGAACCAAAAAATAAACTACAAAAGGAAGCCACACCCTAGAGAAGTCAGGAGTGATGTCGATGAAACATTCACGCTGGTGCTGTGCGCCAGTATGTTTCATCCTAACCTGTGCCCCGTCGAGGCAAGCATGCATGTGCAGTGCATTTGGTGTTTACATTCTCTCCGCACGGACACGATGAATTTGCAGCGTAAAAAGCAACATCAATACTTAACTTGGTCATCCTCCACATATCTCTACTAGCAATTGTTAGAAATTTAGGCATCATTCGGTATATTTTAATTCCAGAAATTAGTAACAAATTCTGAACGAGAAGACCATGGGAAGCTGCCAGAGAGAGCAGTACTTGAATGGTGGTCAATCGGGCAACCGGCGACTCAGACATGAACAACATGAGAAACCGAAACAAGAACAAAAGGATGTTCAGGATGTACCCAGAGGCGGGGCCGGTACGGGAGGCACCGGATGCGCCGTCACCAGCTGGAGGAATAGTGTTAACCATCCTCGACTGGCCTTGCTCGAAGTAGTCGATCTGATTCGGTGCAGTGGCGAGTCGATGCAGTGGAGTCCCTCGAACGGTCACCGGGACGTAGTCATTCACGTGAGGGAGACGGCCGCCAGGAAGTAGTCGTTTGGGTTGACGAAGTTGGCCACCAGGAAATAGTAGCACAGGCTGACGAAACCGGCCACCAGGAAGTAGTCGTACAGGCTGACGAAACCGGCCACCAGGAAGTAGTCGTACGGGTGATGAAGTTAGCCGCCGGGAAGTAGTCGTTCACAGCAGCGAGCAGGCGCCTAGGCAGGGAGGTTCGGAGGCAACTACTCACGCAAGCAGAGTGCGCGCAAAGCTTGCATTGGGAATGCAAAAGAGCAGCAAAAATAGGGAGAAGAGAGAGGTCTTCTGAAAGGAGTACCAGAGAGGGAGAGTTTGCTTGTGTGTGTTTGCCTGGGAGAGACACCTCCTTATATAGGTGCACAGGGTAGGAGAGGGAGGATGAACCTGGACACTCTTAACTAGCCATAATGCCATTAAGTTGTAAGTTACTCTCAGTCATCACATCGGCAGTGACTATCAGCCATCAAATCGGCAGTTACTGGTAATGTTTAAGACTCAATGAATGTAATTTGTGGCAAAAGGTTCATCACACAGCACACGTAGAGCGGCTTGGCTCGGCTCGGCTCGGCTCGGCTCGGCTGGGCACGGCACGTCTCGTCTCGTCTCGACACGACACGACACGACACGTCCACGGCCTCAGCCACGGCTGTTGGCACTTCTTATGATCCAATATTAGGATTGAGAATCCCGGTACTAGGGTAAGGAGTGTTTCAGTGGTTTTCCTTATGGCTTAGTAAAATATATAAATATTCTG
Organism: Echinochloa crus-galli; assembly: GCA_900205405.1. Taxonomy (NCBI): domain Eukaryota; kingdom Viridiplantae; phylum Streptophyta; class Magnoliopsida; order Poales; family Poaceae; genus Echinochloa; species Echinochloa crus-galli. The sequence goes on from OAMR01000180.1 coordinate 829,809, forward strand.
CAAGCGCACAGAATCACCGTTGTAGCACTTCACCTGGGAGTATCCCGAGGTATCATAATTTATATTTCTGCAGGGAAGCTTTGGCAAAAGTACTAGTAAACAGGTATTCAAGACTATCAGAGAAAGGTATACAACTAAACAAGATGGGGGATAACGGTATTGGATAGGAGTGGATATATTGTGACACACAGCTCAAGGGAGACTCAGGTCAGAGAGAGAAGGTATAGATAGCTGGGAGGACAACGAGAAGAGATAGAGGATTCCTATGGACTTTATCTGTCAATGTCACTCGGGCTTAGAGATACAGCAGCTAAAGAACCAGCACTGGAAGGTCTGGGTTAACTCAAATGTCTTAGCATCGGGACAATGGACACCAGTGACACGCAGAAAGAGATGAGAAGGGGTGCAACTAGCTCCACACTGGGGGATCCTATAGGCCGAGACTAACGAGGTGGATTACAAAGACCGTATAGGGCTGTCATACCTAACGGCTACCACACGTTCGTTGAATCGGCGGCAAACCAAGGCCATTTACTAGTCTGGGTACCACACCCACACTAACCAACGACTACTTACTTCACTAGCAAAAGCAAGCAACCCGTCAATACCCCCGGTGACAGTTTACCGGCAAATATTGAGCTAAGTCGAGTGCTCAAGCTCCACCGACTTGATCCACTTATAAATAGAGGTCCTGGTTGCCTGAATTCACCCAGCTAAGACAAAGACTTAAACAAGAACTAGAAGCACTAGAACTAGAACCGACTATAGTCTAAACACGATATAGGTGCAACTAGAATAAAGTAGAAGCAAGATATAAATGACAAAGGCAAGATGATAAAGATAATTATATTGATAACTCAAGTCTTGCAAAAGGAAAAGGAAAAGATACAAGAGCTTATACCAGAGCTTCTAAAGACGACTCCGGAACCTCCGAGGCAAAGCTTGACTCCACTCTAACACCCAACTAAACTATCCTAATTCTACTAGAGAGAAGTGGAAATGAGAGCTCCTTGGCTTGGTGTGTGTTTAAACCGGTGAAGTGATACCTCTATTTATAGCTTGGAGTGGCGGTTGAGCTTGGGTAACCGCCAAGGCAGCCAGGGGGAAAATTCCACTGATTCGGCCGAAGATCCTGGTTCGGCCGAACTGCCCGGTTCGGCCAAACCAGTGGATCAACCGCCTTTGGCTCCAAGGGCTTAGATTTCTTCTGGGAGGCGGTTGTGCAATGGGGGCGGTTCAGCCGAAGCCTGCAGTTCGGCCGAACTGGGCTGGAGGCCCTGGCCTGCCCCTTCACCGCCTTTGCTCCCTGGACTTCGTGGGTGACTTGATCCAGGCGGCCTTCGTGCTGGTTTGGCCCAGAAGTGGCGTGGCAGTTGTCCAAGTGTCGTGAACGGTCATCGCTTGGTCATGAGTGATGTGGACGATCCCAGGTTGTGCTTCGCGTCGTGTGCGGCTAAGGGGGGTAACCGGCCGAACGGAGTCGTTCGGCCGAATCGGTCAATTCTGACCCCTATAGCACGTATTTCTCGTTGTTGTACCTACACAAGTGTAACTCACCAAAACTCATGGAACTCTGTTAGAAATAATCCTAGGTACATGGAATGTCACATATGTCATCAATTATTCCCGAGTATTTGTGGTCAAAAACGTGCCGTAACGACCGCCAACAACCTCCCCCAAGCTTAGTCGTTTGCTCATCCTCGAGCAAAGATAAAGACTTAGGCTCAGTAGATCAGGAGTTGCTACAATGTCAATTCTCTTGCAGGTAACATTATAAACAACTAGTACTCAAAAATACTCGAATCATTGGCAAAGTTTTAACTCACCATTTTACCTATGGGGCTTATAGCAATCTCCTTGTCTTGGGCGGTTGAAAGGTTGACCAGCTTAACTTAGTTTTATTCCGCTCTACTCTTTTCAGGATCCCATACGAGAGGAATTCAAGGGTGAGCAGGTACGAACCTTCTTCGTTGATGTGCCAGAAATTCTCCATCACTTGAGTGTATTTGAATCCTCACCAAAGGCTTGTGCCTTCTTTTCATCCTAACATCTAATATGGCTTTTTGTGTGGCTCAGGGACAAAGGATGAAGGCCTACTTACATCTTATATTGTGCTAAGTCAAAGATCGGATGTTTGGGGAACCAAATCACGCCTTTAGATCGAGAAGTGCAAGTGTGTGGAATATGTGGAGTGGAATGTGGTGGAACTCCTTGGGATGATTCTTCCTTTCCTTGACTTATTTTCGAGAACATGGGCTATCTCTTTTTGTTCATATTTTTGCCATGCCACTTGGCATGCTTTTCTTATTTCTTATTTTTGCCATGCTATTTGGCATGGTTTTCTTTTTCTCTTTCTTTTTGCCATGCTCTTTGGCATACTTTTCTTTTTGCATAGCCCATGTCTCTATTCAAGGATATTTGGAGAGGAGATCATAGAACATGAAAAATTTATTTTGTGGATGAATTATGGCAATATTTGCTAACTCCCACTATGGAAAATGTTTGCTAACTCCCAGTGTAGGAATTGCAAGTGAGAGTGGTGTGTACGTGAATCTCGATCTTAGAAGCATGAAGGTTTCACCCAAAGGTCACAACAATTTGACAAAGCTCTCTAAGACAACAAGCAGCATATCAGTAGAAATTTTTTTTGACTAAGGTTAGCATATGGTTTTGGTAGGTATTTTTGACCAATGAGGAACTTTATTTTATTTTTGAAAGCAAAACACATCCGAGATATTCACCGTATTAAGAGCAAAAGCAAGAACTCAACCTAATCTCACTATATCATTCCTCACAACAACTTAGACTTAGAATAAAGCCTATGCTCCCACGAGGTTTTCAGGTTCATTTTACTCATGCCAAATAACTCAAGTACTAAAGCAACTAGTTGAAAACAAGGCACTTGAAAGATTAATGACAAAGCAACTATTCATCATTTCCAAGGTGAGAGGCATATGATTCATTCCATGCATAGTTGGGAGTTATTTTATTCAAGGAAAATATTTTTGGTGTTTTCATTTTAAGGTGGAAGTAAAATGGAAAGGGAGATGGAAAATGCAAGATCAAGGTGCTGAAGGGACATCGAACATACCTGATGGGTTTCCTCCCCCAAGCTTGGATTCTTCACTAGTAGGGTTGAAACTTTGAAAAGTACTCTGACATTTGGTCCGTCTGCTGCTCGACGTCGTACCGTAGAGAGTCCAGCACGCCGCTATTCTCTTGGTGATACTGAGAATGGTGTGCTAGGGTGTCTTCAATGCTCCATGTACGGTCGTCGAGGAGGTCGACTCGGTCAGAGATGTAAGACAACTCTCGACCGATGTCGTAGCCACTGGGTGCAGCGAATCGTGCGGACTGACAGTGCCCAGGGAAGTATGGTCGGGAGGCACTGTCGTACCCTCCTCCATACGATCCTTGGGAGTACTCTGAGTCCGTACTCGGAGCATAGTCCAAGTAGCCCGAGGTGAAGTAGTCTGGGTCCTGGGGTTGTCTAGAGCCTCCTGCTCCGGACTTCCCAGAACCACTGTATGCATCATAAGCTGCCTCAAATGCAGACATGTGTCGATGTGGCTACGTCGGTGAAGTTTCTGGTTCTTGAGCGGTGAAAAGCCCGACATCATGCCTGGCTTGCCCTCGGGTGAATGGCCCCTCTCCTGCAACACTGTGCCGAGCCGGCTCTCTCTGAGGAGGAGAGTCATCCGCCTCGGCACTCAACCGGAGTGTTAGTCTCTTAGTAGTATACAACCTCAGTCTTGCACAAGGCAAGGGCAACTCGGTTGTATAACCACGATAGATCATAACCAACATTGCATCAGGCGCCCGTCCTATCATGTGACCTTGCACAAAGTGCTCAGCATCCACGATGGGTCAAATCACCGCTGTAGCACTTCACCTGAGAGTATCCCGAGGTATCATAATTTATATTTCCGCAGGGAAGCTTTGGCAAAAGTACTAGTAAATCTAAGTACGCAAGTTGGGCGCCCTCCAGAACGCCCAACTGGTTAGCAAGGCGAGTGACTAGAGAAGTCACCGCCAAGCTACCCACGCGAGAGTGAAGAGACATCCAGTGGGCAACCAAATCTTTTACCGGAGAAACAGCAACTCGTTTAACCATAGCGTATAAGAACCGCAACTCGACTGTATTAACAGGACGCAAATCAGAACGTGGAAACACAGTCATAGCCATCCACCGATTCATGAAACGCAAGGTGGGGTCATGAATATTGTTCGTGCGTGGTGCAGAACAATTGATGCTTCCCGAAATCTTTTTCCAGAACCCATCCTGACTGAAAAGCTTTGGCAGGCTCCAAAGAACAATGACTAGCAAAACCCAGAGCCATACTCAAATCCCTCCAAGAGTAGGAATACTCTTGGTTGAAAAATCGAAAGCGAACACCCTCCCGTCCAGATGTGAGAGTCGAAAGAAATTCGAGGGTGAGGAGATACGAACCTTGCTCTTTGACACGCCAGAAGTTGCCCCAGCCAACGGCTTCGAAGACTTCTGGGAACTCTTCGTCCATACCCGTTCTTACGAGCAGGTCCTGCTCGTAGACACGGGTATGCTCAAACTTCTTCAGGCGTAGCATGTTGAAGACGTTCCACTCCCGGTCCGTCCGGAGAATGATGTCACTCTCTTTCAGGAGCTGTCGGGTTGGTTGCGAGGTGAATCCTCTCCCCAAGTCAGCTGCCCCTGACGCGTCCACATCCATCCGGATTGAACCGTGGGACAGGGCTGGGGAGTTCCCAGCATCATCCGAGTGTTTGCTCAGCCGGGCGGAGCGACGGAACACGGAGAAGAGCTTCGACATGCTTCCTGCAAAAGGTTAGCGCAACGACTACCTGAAGGACTGAATATATGGGGTTAGAACCGGTAAATCAAGTCGTTCGAGAGATTTAGTCATTCTTGCAGGGATGAGAACCTCCACAAAAGATTAGTCGTTCTTGTGGGTGTTAGAAACCGCCACAAACACGTCCAGAAATTTAGCACTAGGATCAAAGCAAAGGCAAAATATTTTTGTGTTTTTCTAATGATGCAAGAGAACCAACTTGAGCAAGAACTTTGGGAAGAACTAGAGCAAGAACTAGAGCAAAGACTTGTGGGAGAGCTTCTGGAGAAAATTTTAGTGCACAAGTGTGTGTGATGAAGCCCTCATGCATGCCCTCTATTTATAGGCAGAGGGGGGCAACATGGCCAGTTTGGCCGAACCAGGCCTGGGTGCCTGAGTGCCCCATGTGCTGCACCCACCTCTTGCCTCCCACCAGCACAAAAAAATTTTCATAGGTCCGACACTAGGTCATGGGGTTTTTGATGGATTTTGGTAGGTAAGATGCAAATTTTACATGACAAAAGTGGAAGTTAGTGGAGTTACCCCCATGCTGCCATGTTTGTGATAATTGATGAGTGTGCAGCCATGTTGAGTGGGGTAGACATGTTTTGTGCTGGTTGGTGATGGTGGTAAATAAATGGAGATGTTCTAGAAGGGGTAAAAGTAATAAAAACTACAAATTTTACCCATTTCAAATCAATTTTAGCATATGGTCCATTTATTTTTACCATGCTTGCAATTTTTCTACTCTCTTTCAAATTAATTACACAAGTGGTTCATTTATTTTGGAAGGGAAACATGCAAATGCAATGATGAATTGAAATTTAAAATTGGAAAGGGAAACATTAGATACATACCGGTTTTTCTCGTGGCGAGAGCTCGAGTTTTGAGTCCACGAGTGGGACTCCTCCGTGTCTTCAGTGATTTTTGTCATCGTCCGATCCCGGAGTGGATGGTTTGGATGATGAACTCTGCTTCTTCCACCACACCTTCTTGATTTTCTTTGTCGGTGGCGGTGGAATCGGATCTTGTGTTGCGTTCCATATAGCTTGATCCTCCTCTTGTTTCCGGAAGAGGCGGTCCATTTCATCCTCACTTTCAGATTTAGTGGGTTGATCCCACTGCTCAGCACCGAGTATTTCCAGCTCTCCACTAAGGAGGGCTTCCAGGAAACACTCAACGCATCTTTGCTTGGAGTGAATTCCCTTGTTCTTCTAAACTCCCGGGGTTGAAACATGAATGATATCGGCATTCCGCTGATATGGAACGAGATTTCTCTCATATCCACATCAATTCTAGCCCGAGCGGTGTTTAAAAATGGCTGGCCTATATGGAACGAGATTTCTCTTCACAAGGGGAAACGAATGATCGTTCCCCGTGTCAAGGACTACGAAATCCGTAGGGACATAATATCCCCAAATTCGTACCGGACATTTTCAATCACCCCCTCGGGGTAGTGGATCGACGAATCTACAAGCCGCACCTGGGAATTTGTAGAATAAAGGACAGGGTAGCGTAACTTTTTGAATAATACCTTAGACATGATGTTGATGCTAGGTCCAAGATCGCAGAGGGCGTTTTCAATGCATCTATTCCAAATCGAGCACTAAATAACTGGCTCTCCGGGATCTTCCTTCCTTTCCGGAGGGGTGTTGATGATGGCCTTCTTGTTAGCCCTTGGTAGGTATAGCCCTCTGGGTGTATCCACTTGGATGTACGAGGCCTTCCCTGCATGATTAGCATGGAACGAACCACGAGACAACTTACCCCGTCTTATTGTTACTGCTTTAACAGACTCAATGGAAGGTTCGGGTTGCCCTGGAATCTTCCCATATTCAGAAATAGGAACAACAGCAGCTAATTGAGCAACTTGTGTTTCTATCATTTTATTGAAGCTCAATTGACTTTTTATAGCTGAAGAGAAAGATTCCAGTTTTACATCTATGCTTTCCAGGATTTTGTTAGTTGCAACAAATTTTTTACTGATATTTTCATTGATTTTACCCTGGGCTAGCACAAGATCTTTGATAGATGGCTGATTATTGAAAGTACCTGAATTGAAATTGTTACCTTGTGAAGATCTCTCAAAAGAGAGATTCGGGCGCGAATTCCAGCCTTGATTGCCATAGTTGTTCGGACGATACCCATTGTTGTTGGAGTTGTTGATGTAGTGGGCATCTTCTCGCGTTTCGGGGCAGTCATTCCCCGAATGGCCTGTGTTGCCACAGACCTCGCACGTCATGTGAGTGTCCATGGCTTGCACGGTTTTTGAACAGGGGCCTCCATTTTTTCGGAAGGAGGTCCATCTTGGCAGCGAGCATGTCCAAAGCTTCAACTTGGTGGAATCCACGGGTACGTGGTTGGTCACATTCAGTGCCCCAATCCTGATTTTCCACCATCTTCTCGATGAGGGCCTTAGCTCGGTTCTCCTCAAGAGAGAAAAATACTCCTCCAGCAGCAGCATCCAAATACTCACGGGCTGAGCTCTTTAGCCTGTGGTAAAAGGTTTGAATGATGAACCAATTCTGCATACCATGGTGAGGACAAGCAGAAATATAGTCTTGGAGGTGTTCCCATGCCTCCGGAACTGTTTCATCTTTTGCTTGCTGGAAACTAGCAATTTTATTCCGGAGGGTGTTGGTGTTCCCAACCGGAAAGAATTTTAGCAAAAATGCACTAGTGCACTTATCCCATGAATCTATAGCTTCACGACTAGCATAAAACCATTGCTTTACCTTACCCAATAAACAAAATGGGAATAAATGAAGGCGAATAACATCGATACTTACACCGCGTATGGTGAAGATGTTGCAGATCTCCAGGAAGTGTTGGAGATGAGCGTTAGCATCTTCGTGAGGCTTGCCGCAGAATGGACTAGCATGCACCATGTTGATGAGGGCTGGCTTGAGCTCGAAAGAGATGTGTATAAGAGACAGGAGTGGAATGTGGTGG
>OAMR01000180.1:845472-862452 GCA_900205405.1 Echinochloa crus-galli
AGCCGCATCCGTAGAGGTACAACGGGAAGAGGGGGCCCACACCCGGCTCCTCTCCGCGACGCTCACCTCTCTTCTCTCCCTATTTCTACTGAGTGGCAGAACCTAGCGACGCCTACTCTACATCTATATGGAAATCCAAGAAAAGTTCAGGGTCGTTAATCTTAACGGGTATGACCCGCAAGATCCCTAAACAGTTGAGGATCCTTCCCGATGTGAACCTTAGATGTTTCTGAGATGATGATCATGGTTCATCGGGAAGTTGAGCTCGCACCAAGGAACTAGAGATTATGTTGATTCCGAGGCTCGGGTCATACCCGATTTCTTTGTCTATGCCCATTACTTCACAAAAGATTGTTCGGATTCTCTTGGGCATTTTAACGACCTCGGTCGAGGCTTCTGCCTCGTCTAGCCATTCCCGACTTATAATAGCAGAGCGAAGTCCCAAGTACTCTCTTTGATATTCTAGTGCTTCCTTGTCGGGTGGTGGATCCTTTTGCTCTACACATTGTCCCCGTGGGAGACGTATGGCAAAGTCGATATCATCGAATAGACCATCGTCAAAATCATAAAGAGTGGTGTAGAGTGAATCATAATGGTCTGGGCTAGAATATGGTTGTGGTTCGAAATGAGCTTCAGGTTCTGATGGACTGGAAGAGCTAATGGATTTGGATTGGACTGGTATTGGCTCTTTAGGATCAGGTTCAGGCTGCTTCTCTTCTTAATCAGGGAGTTCGTCATAGATTCCAGTGTAGGGAGTGTTGTCTAGGATACGATCCAGGACTATCCACGCTTCACTAGGAATCAAATGAAAGAACGACCCTCCAGAAGCAGAGTCCAAGAAAGTAGCGGCTACGGGACAGAGGCCAAGGCTGAAGTGTTGTAAAACAACAGGTTCTGGTAGGCTTAGGTCCGGTCCTGAGGCCAGTATTTGCTTGAAACGAGCCCAGGCAGCTCCTAACGATTCTCCCTTTAATTGCTTAAAGTTAATGATTTCCACTCGGAGACTGGCTACCTTGGAGACTGGGAAGAAGTTTAGGCAGAATTTTTCCTTGAGAACATCCCAGCTCCCGGCCGATCAACTCATGAAAAATATAATTCATAGCTCTTTGATAAGTTGCACCAGCATTCTTTAATCCAAACGTCATGACAATCCACTCAAACAACCCTATATGTCCAGGACATCTGAAAGCTGTCTTTACTATATCCTCTAATGCCATAAAAATTTGATTGTATCCTGCATTGCCATCCATAAAACTGAGTACTTTATATCCAGCAGCAGAATCAACTAATGAGTCAGCAATTGGCATTGGATATCCATCCATGGGTGTAGCCTTGTTTAAGTCTCTAAAGTCTATGCAAACCCTCATTTTTCCATTTTTCTTATAGACAGGAACAATATTAGAGATCCAATCCGCATATTTGCATGGCCGAATGAAATTTGCGTCTAGTAACCTTTCAATCTCTTTTTTCATATCGGCCAACACTTCTTCCTTGTAGATTTTTCGGGGTGGCTGTTTGTAAGGTTTATAACCAGGCTTGATCGGCAACCGATGCTCAACAATAGAACGGTCTAGACCAGGCATCTCCGAATAATCCCAAGCAAAGCAGTCTTTGCATTCTCTTAATAATTTAATCAACTCTTCTCTGAAAACTGAATCTAAGTTTGCACTGATGAATGTCGGCCTTGGTTTGTCACCATCTCCAATGTCCACTTCTTCTAGCTTATCAGCCGACACAAATCCACGTCCTAATTTCCCGTCAGTCCCATCAATTGGATTTTCCATTTAAAAATTACTATGAAGTCGCATCCGTAGAGGTACAGCGGGAAGAGGGGCCGACACTTCGGCTCCTCTCCGGGACGCTCACCTCTCCTCTCTCCCTATTCTACTTGATACAAGTGGCGGAACTTGGCAACGCTCACTTCTCTCTTGTGTTGTGTGTTTGATGCAGGTGCAGGGGCCTTCAATTTATAGGGGAGCAAGGACTGTGGAGCTGGAGTAGCTGCCAAGGCTGCTCAGGGGCGGTGCCGGGCCGTTCGGCCGAACAAGCCGGTTCGGGCGAACCGAGCAGTTCGGCCGAACTGCCACGTAGCACCGCCTTGATCCTGAGGCGGTGCAGAGGCGGTTCGTGCATGTGGACTTGTTCGGCCGAACTGCCCAGTTTGGCCGAACCGCCCGATCCACCGCCTTGCCATCCTTCGGTCCAGATTTCCTCCCTGAGTCGGTTTGCGAGTCGGTTTGGTTCGGCCGAACATGGGAGTTCGCCCGAACTGGTCTGAGTGCTCATTTGTCCTTGGATCCACTGCCTTTGTGTTGAGGAAGTTCATGCCAAGGTGTGGCACGCACCGGATACGAGGGTGGAGTTTGGTCGTACCATGGGATTCGGCCGAACTAGCCATTTTGGGTGGTTTTCCCCCAACTTTTGTAATTCACCTCCTGGAATCGAATAAACACCAAAACTCATGGAAATGGTTAGCAATAAGCCCTATAGCTATGGTGTGTGATTCCATTCTGTTCATTTTATACTTGGTTGGAGGTCGGAAATCGGTCTATAACGACTGCCAACAGTAAACAGGTATTCAAGACTATCAAAGAAAGGTACACCACTAAACAAGACGGGGGATAACGGTATTGGATAGGAGTGGATATACCGTCACACACAGCTCAAGGGAGACTCATTTAAGAGAGAGAAGATATAGATAGCTGGGAGGACAACGAGAGGAGATAGAGGATTCCTATGAACTTTATCTGTCTATGTCACTCGGGCTTAGAGATACAGCGGCTAAACAGCCAGCACTGGAAGGTCTGGGTTAACTCTAATGTCTTAGCATCGGGACAATGGACTCTAGTGACACGCAGAAAGGGATGAGAAGGGGTGCAACCAGCTCCACACTAGGGGATCCTATAGGCCGAGACTAACGAGGTGGATTACAAAGACCGTATAGGGCTGTCACCACCTAACGGCTACCACGCTTCACTCAAAGGTCACAACAATTTGACAAAGCTCGTCTAGGAACCACTCCTACACTAGGCAACGACTACTTACTCTGCTAGCAAGAGCAAGCAACCTTGTTAATATTCTTGGTGACAATTCACCTCCAATATCAAGCAAGATCGAAGAACCGGCTAAGACAAAGACTGAAACAAGAACTAGAAGCACTAGAACTAGAACCGATTATAGTCTAAACACGATATAGATGCAACTAGAATAAAGTAGAAGCAAGCTATAAATGACAACGGCAAGATGATAAAGATAATTATATTGATAACTCAAGTCTTGCAAAAGGAAAAGGAAAAGATACAAGAGCTTATACCAGAGCTTCTGAAGACGACTCCGGAACCTCCGAGGCAAAGCTCGACTCGACTCTAACTCCCAACTAAACTATCCTAACTCTACTAGAAAGAAGTGGAATAAGAGCTCCTTAGCTTAAGTGTGTGTGTTACAAGTGAAATGCCACTGCGTTTATAGGTGAACTAGGACAGTGGAGAGGAGTGGCGGCCAAGGGAACTAGGGGGGTACTCCCTGGTGATTCGGGCGAATTGCCCGGGTTCGGCCGATACTGCCCGGTTCGGCCGAACCAGTGGATCAACCGCCTTTGGCTCCAAGGGCTGAGATTTCTTCTGGGGAGGCGGTTGTGCAATAGGGGCAGTTCGGCCAAACTGGGATGGAGGCCCAGGCCTGCCCCCTTGCACCGCCTATGCTCCCTGGACTTCGTGGGTGACTTGATCCAGGCGGCCTTCGTGCTGGTTCAGCCCAGAAGTGGCGTGGCGGTTGTCCAAGTGTCGTGAATGGTCGTCACTCGGTCATGAGTGACGTGGACGATCCCCGGTTGTGCTTCGCGTCGTGTGCGGCTAAGGGGGGTAACCGGCCGAACGGAGTCGTTCGGCCGAATCGATCAATTCTGACCCCTATAGCACGTATTTCTCGTTGTTGTACCTGCACATGTGTAACTCACCAAAACTCGTGGAACTCTGTTAGAAATAAACCTATGTACATGGAATGTCACATTTGTCCTCAATTATTCCCGAGTATTGGTGGTCGAAAACATGCCGTAACGACCGCCAACAATGGCCACGGCCCGGCTCGGCGAGGCGAGCGAGCGCGCGCGCGTGTGGCATGCCCTTCTCCTTTTACCAGCTTCACAAGTGGTCCACAGCTGGTCCACCATTTAAGTTGGTTAGGATTCCCGTTGACTCTCCATCCGGGATTTAACTCCCTAGCATTTATTAGTGGACCTTTAATTCTTTGATTAATTGAGACTTAAATGGGCCAAGGCCCAATTAATCTAACAATCCCCACCAAGAATTTTAATGTACACAAGAAAATACTCTCGTCTCAACTGTTGTTTTGATATACTGGCCTCATGGCGGAGACGGTTAAGTTGAACATCCATCTGGGGCAAGAGTTACACTTGTTCACAACTGACCAATGGACTATGCCTTGAATTGGCAGTTTTGTGCAAACAAGCTTGACTAGAGCCCCTTTGCCAGTACTAGGCTGCTGTAAGCATCCCCTCGGGTTGGAGCGTATAAGTCATACTCCATGCCTTTCATGGGTATATAGAGATCACCCTATCTCATAGATTGTGACTAGCAATCGAACCCATATAGGTGCAATCCTTTGAGATGTTCGGTAGGTCATCATCTTCGCCCTCATTGAGCCACTCGGATCACATTAAGGTTTCAACAACCTGCCATACAGACTTAGAAGAGAAATGCACCTCCATTGGAATGAGCCTTTTTCAAAGGTTCTCTTCTCTTAGTTAAACAGTAGCTTGTTTCACCATCCTAATTCACGGGATCTCCGATCACATAGGACAGGTTACCACTACTGAGTAACACTCAGGGGTCTCAAGCCCAATTCCCTAGATGCATTGTCTATCACGTTACGTGAAAGACCCTTTGTGAATTGATCTGCCAGGTTCTTAGCCGTTTGGATGTAGTCCAAGGCTATCACTCCAGAGTTTCTTATTTTCCTGACAGATTTAAGCCGCCTCTTTACATGCCTAGAGGACTTCATGTTATCCTTTGAACTGTTCACCTTGACCATCACAGTTTGATTATCATAGTTCATGAGGATAGCAGGTATCGGTTTCCCAACTATCGGCAAATCCATAAGGAGATCACGAAGCCATTCGGCCTCAACAGTGGCGGTGTCCAATGCAGTGAGTTCTGCCTCCATAGTTGACCTTGTTAAGATGGTCTACTTGCAAGACTTCCAGGAGATAGCACCACCTCCAAGTGTGAACACATATCAAATTGTGGCTTTAATCTCATCTGCATCGAATATCCAATTTGAATCACTGTAACCCTCCAGTACTCTAGGGTACCCGGTATAGTGAATTCCATAGTCCACAGTACCTTTCAGAAAACGCATTACCCGTTCAAGAGCTTCCCAATGGGCATCTCCCAGATTTGACACAAACCGGCTCAGTTTGCTCACAACGAACGCGACGGGTCTCGTAGCGCTGGCTAGGTACATCAGTGAACCAATGATCTGGGAGTATCTCAGCTGATGTCTCATTATTCTTTTGTTCTTCCATAGTATTTTACTAGCGTCATAAGGTGTTGGAGTTGGCTTGCAGTCATTATAGCCGAAACGACTCAGTACCTTCTCCACATAGTGGGATTGTGTGAGAACAACCCCACCATCACATTCTCTCACTAGCTTAATATTTAGGATCACATCAGCCTCTCCCAGATCTTTTGTCTCAAAACTCTGAGACTAAAACTCTTTGACTTACTTAATCACATTAAGGCTTGTCCCAAATATCAGTATGTCATCTACATACAGACACAAGATCACTCCTTCGCCCCCACCATAGCGATAGTACACACACTTGTCGGCTTCATTCACAACAAAGCCAACTGACATTAAAGTTCTGTCGATCTTCTCATGCCACTGCTTAGGAGCTTGCTTAAGGCCATACAAAGACTTTATCAACTTACACACCATTCCTTCTTGACCTTCCACTACAAAACCTTCTGGCTGATCCATGCAGATCTCTTCCTCCAAGTCTCTATTTAGGAAAGCTGTCTTAACATCCATCTGATGAACGAGAAGACCATGGGAAGCTGCCAGAGAGAGTAGTACTCATATGATGGTCAATCAGGCAACCGGCGAGTAAGTGTCAAAGAAGTCCTCTCCTTTCCGAGTATAGCCCTTAGCCACTAGCCTTGCCTTGTACTTCTCAACAGTACCATCAGGCCTAAGCTTTTTCTTGAACACCCACTTGCATCCTACAGGTTTGCACCCATACGTACGTTCCACGACCTCCCAAATACCATTAGACATAATAGAGTCCATCTCACTCCGAACTACTTCCTTCCAATAGTCAGCATCTGGAGAGGAATATGCCTCTTCAATGGTTCTAGGGGTGTCATCCATGAGGTACACAATGAAATCATCACCAAAGGACTTTGCAGTCCTCTGTCTCTTGCTCCTTCTGAGAGCTTCACTGTCATCCTCCTCGGGATTTTCCACATGTGTGTGTTCATTGTGTTCTATCGAAACAGCAGGTTCTCTAGGTTCTTTATTAATAGACAGATCATGACTAGATGTGCTAGCTTCCTCTTTCATAGAAAAAATGTCCTCGAAGAATGTAGCGTCTTTGGACTCCATAGTTGTACAAACATGCATGTCAGGTACTCCAGATTTTACTATTAAAAATCTATAACCTACATATGGAAAGCATAACCAAGAAAGACACAATCAGCAGTCTTAGGTCCCAATTTATGTTTCTTGGTTATGGGCACATTCACTTTGGCCAAACATCCCCAAGTCCACAAGTATGAAAGGGTTAGCTTTTTCTTTTCTCATTCCTTGAATGGTGTTATCTCTTTGTTCTTCATAGGAACACGACAAAGGACATGACATGCAGTCAATATAGTGTCACCCCACCATTCCTTGGAAAGTCCCGTTGTATCCAACATGGCATTAACCAAGTCAGTCAGATTGCGGTTCTTTCTTTTGGCTACCCCATTTGACTGAGGTGAGTAGGGAGGCGTCCTCCCATGAATTATTCCATGTTCCTCACAGAACGCAGTGAATACATTAGAAAAATACTCTCCACCGCGATCAGACCTAATTCTTTTGATATTTCTCTCAAGTTGATTTTCTACCTCAGCTTTATAGATTTTAAAGTACTGTAACACTTCATCTTTAGATTTCAACAAATAAATGTAGCAAGATCTAGTAGAATCATCTATTAAAGTCATGAAGTGCTTTTTACCACCTTTTGTCAACACGCCATTCATCTCGCGCAGATCGGAATGAATTAAGTCTAGAGGTGCCAAGTTCCTCGCCTCAGCCGCGAAATGAGGCTTGCGAGGTTATTTTGATTCAACACACACATGACACTTAGAATTTTTTACTAAGGTGAATTTCAGAATTAAACTCAGGTTTGCAAGATGCATCATACAACCAAAATTAACATGACAGAGTCACAAATGCCAAACATTAGATTCATTATTAACGTTTGCAGCGTGGTTCACAACTTTATTACAATTGTCTGACAAAGAAAAGCGGAACAAGCCTCCGCTATCATAACCTTTTCCAATAAAACTTCCAAATTTAGAAATTACACATTTATTGGATTTAAAGACTAACTTAATGCCGTCTCTACACAGAAGAGACCCACTGACTAAGTTCTTTTTGATGGTGGGCACATGTTGCACGTTCTTCAGTCGAACGGTCTTTCCCGAAGTAAGCTTCAGATCGACCGAACCAGCACCAAGAACACACGCATGTGATCCGTTCCCCATCAACACGGAGGAAGACCCGCCTGCCTAGTAAGAAGAAAACAAGGAAATGTCAGCAGAAACATGAATATTAGCACTAGTGTCAATCCACCAATTGGGTGAATAACATACTGAAAGAACTGTAGGTAATAGATTACCGTACCCTGACGTTCCACCAGTCTCACTAACAACCATGTTGGCACTGCCGCCATTGCGGTGCGGGCACTTTGCAGCAAAGTGGTCCATGCTACCACAACAATAGCAATGCCCCGTCGGCGTTTTCTTCTTCTTCTTGAACTGAGCCGTTTGATTAGCCTTTGTCTGGTTCTGTTGTAGCTTGTTCTTCTTTTTGTTGGATGCATTGAAGTTCTTCTTTTGCACCAAGTTGGCACTAAAGATCCAGCAATCCCTTTACCATGTTGGTCTTTTGCCCTCGCCTTCTCTTCCACATCAAGAGTGCCGATGAGATCGACAATAGTAAACTCTTGTCTCTTGTGTTTCAGAGTGGTCACAAAATCCTTCCAAGAAGGTGGAAACTTGGAGATAATACCTCCACCACAAACTTGTCAGGCAACCGATATGGAGCATCCTTGCTATTGTTCTCAAGATCTCTAGCTAGCACCTGGATCTCATGGGCCTGCTCTACCACAGGATGTTCTTCAATCATCTTGTAGTCATAGAGTTGTTCCATGACATAAAGCTCGCCACCAGCATCAGAGACCCCAAACTTAGCCTCAAGTGCATCCCAAACTTCTTTGCCACTCGGCAGCAAGAGGTACGTGTCCACAAGGCTTTCAGCGAGAACACTCATGATGGCACCTCTAAACAGGTTATCAGCCGCCACGAAAGCCCGCTCCTCCTCTGGAGTGAACTATTTTGGCTTCCCTCGTATGACATGCATGATGTTCATCGCTGTCAACCACAGTGTAACCCTCTGGCGCCAACGTTTGTAATTAGACCCATCGAAAACATTTGGTTTGATTGATGCAGCAAAACCAGCTACCGAAAGCCTATTATTAACATAAGGTTTTTGGATTGTTAGAAATTTAGGCATCATTCGGCATATTTTAATTCCAGAAATTAGCAACAAATTCATGACAATAGTGAGTGATCAAGTGATAACATAACATGTGCGAGTGTTCAAGTTAAATATTCTAAATAACATGAACAACATGAGAAACCGAAACCAGAACAAAGCGATGTTCAGAATGTACCCAGAGGCGGGGCCAGTACCGGAGGCACCAGATGCGCCATCACCAGTTGGAGGAATAGTGTTAACCATTCTCGACTGGCCTTGCTCGAAGTAGTAGATTTGATTCGGTGCAGCAAAGAGTCGATGCATTGGAGTCCCTCGAACGGTCACTGGGACATAGTCGTTCACGTGAGGGAGACGGCCGCCAGGAAGTAGTCGTCCAGGTTGACGAAGTTGGCCACCAGGAAGTAGTAGTACATGCTGACGAATCCGGCCACCAAGAAGTAGTCATACAGGCTGACGAAACCGGCCACCAGGAAGTAGTCGTACGGGTGTAAAAGCATCTAGACCCCTAATTTTTGTTTTGGTAATTAATGACAATCATATGGGACTAACGATTCAAACATGAATTCTCAACCACATATACATGGGAATAAAATGGGTTGGTTGAAAGAAAGAATAGGACATTGATTAAATGGCAAGATCAATGCTAGCCGAGTATAATGTTTCGGATTCCTTTTGGGCCGAGGCTATCAACACCGCTTGCCATTCTTCAAATAGGCTATATTATCATGGGTCTTTCAACAAGACCCCCTATAAACTGCTTGTTGGAAGGAAGCCAACTATATCTTATTTTAGGGTCTTTGGATGCAAATGCTATATTTTGAGAAACGGTTCTCGTTTATCCATGTTCCAAAGCAAATGTGCTGAGGGATTCTTTCTCGGATATTCATCTAGTAGCAAAGCCTATAGAGTTTACAATAAATCCAAGGCTTTTGTTGAAGAAGCTTATGATGTTCAATTTGATGAAACTAATGGGTCACAAGATGAGAAAGACAACTTGGATGATGTGAGAGGTGATAGTTTAAGAGAAGTCACAAAGAATATGGATGTTGGGGACATTCTACCAAGAAAAGAAGAAGATGATGATGATGATGAAGAGCATATTATCTCCACTCAAGAAAATGCTTCATCCTCTCAAGATCAAGGGATTGTCAACACAAATGAAAATGACTCACCTCAAGACAATGAGCAACCGGTCTCATCTACATTATCCTCTATCCTCTCAAGACCAAGTTGTTCAACCAAGAATTCATGGTCAAGTCGCCAAAGATCACCCCATTGATCAAATTGTGGGTGACATTAGTAAGGGTGTTCAAACTCGATCTAGCATTGCTTCATTTTGCCAACATTATTCTTTTGTATCCTTTCTTGAACCTAAACGTGTAGATGAAGCTCTTGATGATCCGAATTGGGTGATGGCCATGCAAGAAGTATTAAATCACTTCACCCGGAACAAGGTTTGGAATTCGGTGGAAAGGCCCAAGAATTACAATGTCATTGTCACTAAATGGGTTTTTCGCAATAAAGAAAATGAAGATGGTATTGTTGTAAGAAACAAGGCAAGATTGGTTGCTCAAGGCTACACTCAAGTCGAAGGTTTGGACTTTGATGAAACTTTTGCTCCCGTTGCTAGACTTGAAGCAATTAGAATTTTATTAGCTTATGCTTGTTCTCACAACATAAAACTTTATCAAATGGATGTCAAAAGTGCTTTCTTAAATGGTGACATTAGTGAACTAGTTTATATTGAACAACCACCCAGTTTTGAAGATCCCAAAAAGCCTAACCATGTTTTTAAGCTCTCTAAAGCTCTTTATGGATTGAAGCAAGCACCTTGTGCTTGGTATGAGACGCTTAGTAATTTTCTCATATCAAAGGGATTCAAAATTGGAAAGGTTGACACTACCTTGTTCACTAAGAAAATTGGAAATGACATCTTCATTTGTCAAATTTATGTTCATAATATAATCTTTGGGTCCACAACTGAAGCTTATTATGAGGATTTTGGTACAATGATGTCAAAGGAATTTGAAATGTCTATGATTGGTGAATTAAGCTATTTCCTTGGTCTTCAAATTAAACAATTGAAGGAAGACACATCCGTTTGCCAATCTAAATATGTGAAGGACATGTTGAAGAAGTTTGGTATGGAGGATGCAAAACCCATCAAGACACCAATGGCTACAAATGGACATCTTGATCTTGATGAGGGAGGTAAACCGGTTGACACTAAGCTTTATAGGTCTATGATTGGTAGTTTGCGTTATCTTACCACATCTAGACCCGATATTATGTTTAGTGTGTGCATGTGTGCTAGATTTCAAGCCGCTCCTAAGGAATGTCATTTGACCGCCGTTAAAAGAATCTTAAGATACTTGAAATTTACTACTAATATTGGTCTTTGGCATCCAAAGGGTGCTCAATTCGAATTGGTTGGCTATTCGGATTCAGATTATGCCAGTTGTAAAGTTGATAGGAAGAGCACTTCCGGTAGTTGTCAAATTCTTGGATGTTCTCTTGTATCATGGTCTTCAAAGAAGCAAAATTCCGTGGCTTTTTCTACCGCCGAAGCGGAATATATATCGGTGGGAAGTTGTTGTGCTCAATTATTATGGATGAAACAAACACTTCTTGATTATGGTGTGAAATTCAATGCAATTCTCTCTTATGTGATAATGAAATGTAACACCCAAAAACTGCCTATTTAAAATTTTTAGTAATTAATTGGCTTTTATTTTAATTGTTCATATTTAATATAGGTTAAATGAATTATTTATGAATATTAAAATCAAATATAAGTTGTAGAAACATTTTTTTTGCATTCATGCTACTACACTGTGTTTTGGTTGTTGGCCAATTAAGTTGGAATTTAAATTCTGATTAAATTCGAATTTAATTTGCATTTGTTTGAGCCCTAGAAAAGTTATTTCAAACCGAGTTCACTTTTGCTCCCTAAGCTTTCCCTTTGGTCCACTCTCGCTCCTTTAACTTCCCTCCCAAGCGCAACCCAGCCCCCCTCCCCTTTTCTCTCATGGGCCAACCCTGAGCCGGCCCATTCCCCGCGCCGGCCCAACTCACGATGCCCCCCTCCCCTTCCTTTCCCCTCACCCGAGCCACTAACTGCGCGGGCCCGCAAGTCAGGGCCGTCCCCTTCCTCCCGCCGAACACCTTCCCCTCCCCGGCGCCAATCCGGCGCGTGATTGCCGGCCGCCATGTCCCGCCCGTGCCCCGTGGGCCCCTGGGGAACCTTCCCCGACCCGCTCCTTCCTTTCCCGGCGAGCCCTCGCATGGAAACCCCGGCTCCGCGCATGGCAAGTCCGCCGGCCGCCGATCCTCCCACAAATCCCCGACACGGGCGCCTAGGTCACCCCAAGGCTATTTAAGCGCGGCCGAGGCACCCCAGCATCTCACCCAACCCTCCACCGAGCTCCACAGGAACCCCAGCACCCGCTCCACGCCTAGCGCCACCGCCATAGCCCAAAGCTCTCCGGCCACCGTCGAACTCGCTCCTCCGGCACCACTCCGCACCAATTGGGTAACCTAGGAGCTTCACTCGAGGGTAAGGACCACGCCCGGCCATCATTCCCTCTCTCTGTCACTCCCTATCTTGTTCGCCGTGCCACCCCGCACCCGTAGGACCAACCCACGTCCCAAGCCGAGCTCCCTAGCCCGAGTTTGCCTGAACTCCGGCGAGGTTTCGCCTCTGGCCAAGCGGCGCCGCCGTGCCTCGACCGCCGCCGACGACCCCCGTCAGCCGAGCAGCTCCCAGCCTTCGCATCAAGATCCGATGGCCCAAATCTAAACCGCTCGTGAGTTGAACCCCCCTGGTAACGGTTAGCCGAGTCGATTTTGCGAAAGAACCCCCTGGTTTCAATTGAATCAACCCGCAGTCCGTGCGCGTTCAAAAATAATCAGATCTAGGTCCTGGTTTTTATGTTTAACCCCCTGAGCTTTTGAGTTTTCAAACCTGCGGTCCGGTTTAAGTGCTTTTACGCATTAGACCTTCGGTTTTTAAGCATAATTGCATATAGGTCCCTGGTTTCTTCAAAATAAGCCCCTGGAAACTTTTAAAAATTGCCAGCAGGTCCCTAGAGCTTAGAGAAGCCATATCTTTTTCGTTTTAGCTCCGATTAGTGTGATTTTCGCGCTCATGTGTTCGTAGTGAAGCGTAGAATAGATCTAAAACCTTCTTTTGTACCTTTTTATGTACTGTTTCTACTGTTTGTGTACTGTTCTAATAGAATATTATTTTTTTGCATGTATTGGTTCGCGTGCTTGCTTGTATGGTGCTCCGTGTCCAGTCGGTGAGCCGTTAGCTTTGGAGTTCGAGCTCGTTAAGGATTTTCTGAAGCAGGACTCACAGCAGCAGCATTTCGAGGAAGGCAAGTTATAGCACGGACATTCTTTGCTACCTATACCCACCTGTTTACATACTTTTACTTTCATATGCATGTGTCTAAATTTGATGTCCTATTAAGGTTGTACCTAGTTTGTTTACCCCTATCCTTTGATTACCTTGGGTTTATGCATATGGGTAGATTTTTGCTATGCACAGCTACTGTCACCATTATTTAACTGTAAAATTTGACTTAATGGTTCACTTCAACATTAATGATAAAACTTGCTTTTTAGCAACTTGGTTTAGGGACCTAGAGCATGTGCTGTGTGCTTTGCTCTAGTGTCTCTCCGTAAGGTCCGGTTCTTAAAGTGGCAACCCAGGAGTCTATCGCCACCACTAAAACTATTATGGCTCTGGTCTTGGTCAAGTAACTTGCACGGCTCTAGCTTGATAGTAGTTACGACGGGGCCGACGGCGCTATGTGAAGCACTCATGAGAGTATGATTTGATCCACCGAGGACGGGGGTACCGTCGGCTATGTCTTGTCAGGCACAGTCCCATGTCGGGAGTCCCTGTGGGATGGGAACTCCGCACGTCGCACTCTTGTACTTGTTGGCATGCGTGCCCGCGCTCTGGACGCCATTGACCCTCTTATCGCTGCACCCTGAGTCAGTCAATTTCAGTGCCTTGGATCATGCTGCTTGTGTTGTACCATAGTGGCTACTGTTTTGTTAGGGTGTCTTGTGGAAAACCTCGTAGCGTCCCTTTGCCGTCAAACCTCGGAAGTGTTGATGTGCATGGTTGGGCTCAAAGTTCCATTAACTTTTACGCGACTGGTGGGTAAAGGGCGAAACCTCTGCAGAGTGTAAAATCTATCATAATAGCCTTGCTCAGGGTCATGAGCGGCCTGGATCCTTTTTGATTTGAAGATGATGTTTATTTATGTTTAATGTCACTTATACCTTATTAATTGGGTTACCACTGGAATTATTCACTTGTAGTAATTTGGTTAATGATAAAATGAACCAACTAAAAATGCTAATGCAGTTAAGCCGTGTCTAGCCTTATTTTGAGCCTTCAAACACCCGTGCTATACTTGCTAAGTAAATGTTTTACTTACACTAGCCTATTTTGAGCATTCATACCCATGCTATACTTGCTACACTTGTCATTATTAAACAAAATCCCTGATGGGTAAACAGATTGGGCTGATCAGGAGACTGCTGTTGAGTTCCCTGAGGACCTGCCGTACTTCTGAGTTGCGCTCTCCCAATCAGAGTCTCTATGGACTGCAGCTCCGCTAGTTGAGAGTTATAGACTTCCATTGTAATAATTATTATTGATATTCTCTGATGTAAACTATTTTATTTCGAGCATTTGAACTATGTTTATCATATTTGTTCGTTGTATGTGTTCTGTGGACTTCCTGGGCACACATATGGCCGCATTCGGGATTTTGTGAAAATCCGGGTGTGACATGAAAGTGCTATCAAGATTGCCAACAATCCGGTTCAACATTCTAGAACCAAGCACATTGATATTTGACATCATTTTCTTAGGGATCATGTAAGCAAGGGGGATATCAAGATTGATGGAGTAAGCTCAAATGATCAATTGGATGAATCAAGGTTTTGCAAATTGAGGAATGAGCTTAATGTCATTGACATATCAAATGTGGCTTGAAATTTAGAACATATGATTTGAGCATCATGCTTTGTTTACTTGCTTTCTAACCCTTCAATTGTCTTAGTCATGTCTCTATTTTGTTGCATCATATTCATCATATATCCATCCATGGTTCATGGTTCTATCTCTGAGAAATTGATGGTCACAATCTTCACATGGCATCAAGGGATTTTTGGAAATGAATATGGGCAGCAAAGTCAAAAGAAAGTGCAAAGAAAATGGTCTCGAGGGCAGTTTTCTGGTCAGGCGGACCGTCCGCTCAGAGCAGTGGCGGACCGTCCGGGGTCCCGGACAGTTCGGCCAAAGGACCGCGGATAGTCCACGTGAGACTAATTGCAACTGACAGAATCAAAAATCTTCAAAACAGTGGCGGACAGTCCGCGCCTAAACCGGCGGACAGTCCGCGTAAGTCGTGAAAGTTCGGGTCCACCCGACCAAGGGGGTATACCAACCAAGGAGAGGGCTATTCGCCCCACCCAGATCAGATCACGCCCCCTCCTTTTCTTCTTCCTCTCTCAACTTGAAGAAAAGTGCTCTCATCTAGGGGGAGACTTGGGAGCCTCGCCGGACCATCTGAAGCTCGTGCCCGGACTCTGCGTGACTTCCTCTGCCATGTCCTCTCGGTATTTCATTGATTCAACTCTTGGTTTTCTCGGATTTCACTCCTAAGGCATGGTTAGGGTTTGAGATTGGATTTCGTTTTGGTTCATGGATTCATGCAAACAACTAGGGGAATATGTTGATAGAGTCATGGAGAGTATATATTGATGATTTTGTCAAGTTTCATGGGTTAAATACATAGATCGATCCAAGTTTATGAGTGGGCGCTGGGCTGTTCGCGCTGAATAGAGGCTGGCGGACCATCTGCCGGTCTAATGGCGGACAGTCCGCCAGTGCACTGTCAGCAGTGACAGCAACAACAGCCTATCAAGTATTGGATTGGTTTCTCATATATGATCTGTTGATGGTTATTGTTGAATTATTTTGGCAGTCCTAATTGATCAGGCAGGAGGGGCAGAAAGACAACTGTCAAGAGGCCAAGGCAGCATGTTTTCGATGACAGTGATGATGATTATGAAATCAGTGAAGAGGAGGAATCACATGTTGCTAGTGAGATGGAGGCAGGGGAAAGTGGGGATGACTTGGTTGATGTGTATGACAACAGGGGGAGTAGGCATTGGAATCCTACTAACTATAGAGCTGATCGTGCTAGAAATCATTATGAGTTTGCCAGGGACACAAATAACTTATTCTTTCACACTCAGGTTTAGTAGGAGGTTTTCTATGGGCACATGTTGAAGAAAGTTGTATTCAAGCACCAAATGATCAACCTCTACTATATGGGTGAGAAGGAGGTTATGAGTAGTCTAGTGCCACAACTTGAGGCCCTGGGGCTCACTGATTTCTAGAGCATAAGTGTGATTGGGACAACACAGTCATCAGGCAGTTCTATGCTACAGTATAGGTGGATATGATTGAGAAGAGACTTGTGTGGATGACGTGCAAAAGGAGATATGAGGCCACATTTGCTAGGTTTGCGGAGGTAAATAAATTAGTCTACACTTTTCTCACCACTAATGCCACATATGACATTCTTGATGAGAATCCATTGGAAGTGGATGAGATTATGAGGTTCTATGAGCCAAACAGGACGGGCATCAATAGGGTGTGTGAGAGGATCACTGGTCTCAGGCACCATCCAGTAGTCCTGCTAAAGATTGCCAAGACCATAGTGCTCCCCAACAGTGGCTACAAAGAGGCTTTTGTTGGATGACACAAAAACTTTGTTAAGCATGTCATGGCCGGTGACAAAATTGATGTAGTCAACTTGATCATGGGTCAAATTCTGGACAAGAAGACTAACTTTGAGATAAATCTTTACTTTGCTCCATACATCATGTCTCTTATTCTGGCAAAGACCAAGTTCAGGGGCCATTGCAATGAAAACCATACACTCTACAGTCCTTTCAAGAATGACAGAGGTTTTCTTGAGAGGGATCTGACTGCCTACCTGTCTGGTGATGAAGATGAAGCATGGGGGATGCAGGATATGAAGAAGAAGATATTCCTCTCTTATGTGATAATGAAAGTGCTATAAAGATTGCAAACAATCCGGTTCAACATTCTAGAACCAAGCACATTGATATTCGGCATCATTTTCTTAGGGATCATGTAAGCAA
>OAMR01000180.1:871482-906531 GCA_900205405.1 Echinochloa crus-galli
GGGTAGGTTAGTGTTAGCAACTGCTATCGAGATCTAATTCCAAATCCATTCACCTTGAAATTCACATTCAAAGTCCCCTATTAGTGGTCACTCCATCACATTCTTTTTCACTGCCCTTTCAGTGTGGTTCCATTTTAGTAGTCTCTATCAACCCTCACAGTTGGCGTGCTCATGGAGCGCAATGAAACCTTGAGGCACAGCCATTTTCATCACTGCATGGATACTCAAGACCTGGCGGCAACCAAGTTCATGTTCAAGCACTAGAGTGGATCGACATGATGGTGCCAAACCCCTTCTCCGGCTACTGCAGATGACATGGTAGAGCTCTTCACGCCCTAACAGCACCACCTTTGCTCCCCGTGTGAAAAACAATTAGCGTATTATGATGTTGTCAGCTACTTCCCTCTTGCCTCCTATTCCCATGTCATGATATAAGAAAATTCGCACTCTAACTATTTCCCCTCATTTCCCATGTAATACTATCTTGCACAAAGGAAGGTACTTATAGAGGTTGTGCCAGTAATAATGTTGATATTTTTGGTACATAGTGTGACAAACTGAAAATATGAATTTACTCTTTGGATGGCATATCATGTATCATCTTGTCTCTTGGGTCTTGGCCAGTGGTGATGATCTATGTGGCTCGGCTATAATAGAACCTAAACACAGGACACATGAACATTCATATTCTCTAAATTGACACTGAAAACAAGAGTTCAGTCATGGAATATTAGGTATGATATCCATGCATGTTTAGTTGTCCAATGCATCTACGCATATTGCACTAACCGACACCTATTCAGTAGAGAAATGGATTTTAGTCTCAGTTCCCAACCAATTTAATCCCGGCTTCAGGAACTAGGACTAGGAATCCGCTTGTAGAGTTCAAAAAATATTGCAGCCCATGGGATTCAAAACCACAACCTCTTACATTTTCTCACGTATAGCCTTCTATCCACCCCACCTACACAACACATGTGACTTCAAGTGGGATGTTTTCCTTTTGTTGTAACCCGTGGATGACCTTTTAGTCCAGATTGGTGGCTCCAACCGGAACTAGAAGGGTGATTTTTAATCCAGATTGGTGACTCCAACTGCGACTAAAAGGGTGATTTTCAGTTTCGGTTGGAGCCAACCACCGGGTATTAATTCATGACACCCTTTTAGCCGTATAGTCCTAGTTGGAACCACCAACTAGGACTAAAGCCCCACACCTCCCCCACCCCCACCCCGACCCCCTAGTTGTTAGAACCGGGACTAATGATCACACTAGTCATGGGCACAATAGGATCTGGGACTAATATCGTGGATGAAAAGTCTATTCTTTACTAGTAGATGTTAGATAATGGGAGCTTAGATATAAACATCCATTTAAGGCTAGTTTGCTTCACACCAAACTTTGCCACAACATAGGTCAGATCATGTGTGCCAACACAAAATAAGTGAAATGGAGACAACGAGGAGAAACACGTCAATGCTTTTTTCCTACATCTGCTATTTTCTACATATGTAGAACTGATGGCGTCTCAGCGCGGCGTGCGCCATGGCGACCATCACCGGGCTGGATTTCAACCCCGGCCTCCACTGGAAGGCTGTGTCTCCCTCTAGGTTTGGCTCCTCCTCTTCGATCACTTCCCCTGTCTCTTCCTGGGATTTCTTCTTGGTCGTCTCTTTCTCTCATTGTGCTCATCGCCTTGGTGTTGATGAGGTTGCTTTGATCCTGCAAGCTGTTTTGGGTGGCAATGGCCCAATTTTTGTGTGTTTTTCCTTGTTCATCGATCATATCACTTCTCTATGGCTGGCAAGGCTATTGGTCTTATGATCTACAAACTTATCAAGTTCATTTGTAAAAGTTTTGCTCTTTTCTTCTCCCTTGGGAGAGATGGTGGTCCTGATCATGTGAGAGAGCTGGCCAATTGGGAGTTAGAAATGGCGGCCGAATGGAAGCCTGAAAAAAGTAATCGTTCTCATGTACGTTCTTATGCTGCAGTCGCTGCTCAACCTGCTCCCAATCTTCCCCAGAAAAGATTAGTCTTCGCCAGGCTCAAATTTCCTACCCAACCCAGTTCTAGTACTCCTAAGGCAGTTATCCTGAAGGTTTCTCACCCGGGCTCTTCGCCTTTATTTTCAAATTCAAATGCTGCTCGGGATCCTGATATTTTGGGAAAATCCCCGGCCTATAATCTCTCTGGGAAGTCATGTTTTCATTGTCTCTCGCCTAGCCATTTAATCACGGCGTGTAATCAGGAGGTCCGCTGTAAATCCTGCTTCTCATATGGACACATTGCGCGCTTCTGTCGCGTTAGGAAACCCCTGGCCTATCGGCCGAAAGTGCGGGTGGGGCCGTCGGCTGCTGCTGTGGAACTTTTAATCCCATCTACCAACTGACCAAGTGGTGCTCCTTCGTCTTCAAGCCCCCACTTCCCATCCCCTCTGCCACCTCCTCCCCCACCTCTGTTGATGGCGAACTTCGCCCTTGAGCCCCGTCCCCATGTCCCCACTGGCTTTGAGGTTGTCCCCCATGACCCGACAGTGCAGTACAACGAAGACCTTGTTGGCAGTCGTTACGGACCGATTTCCGACCTCCAACCGAGTGTAAAACAAACGCAATGGAATCACACACCACAGATATAGGGATTATTTCTGATCATTTCCAAAAGTTTTGGTGTTTATTTGATTCCAGGAGGCTTATGACTAAAGTTGAGGCAAAAAGAACATGGAATGACAAGTTCAACCAAATCCCGAGATTCGACCTAACTCCATCCTTGAACCTAGGCTTGGATGGACCGCCACGGCTGCTGCCAACACAAACCCAGCGGACCAGAAGACGGGAGAGGCCCGAGTCCAACCCGACCGAAGCCCACCAGTCCAACGGAAGGCCTCCAACTCAGTCCAGACCAAAGTGCCGACCTCCAAACCGCCTCAAGAGCTGGACCAACACGTGGTGGAGGCAAGGGCGGTGCAGCAGTGGGCCAGGCCTAATTCGCCTGAATCATTGGATTCAGCCGAATCCATGAACCACCTCAAAACAGGCCCTGAGCAAGGATCCAGGCCGTAGGACTCAAGGTCGGTGCACGTGGCAGTTTGGCCGAACTCCCTAGTTCGCCCGAACCAGGAAATTCGCCCGAATCAGCCGGGCACCGACCTGAGGTGCCTTGGCTGCCACTCTGCCTCCCACCGTCCTTCTCCACTATAAATAGAGGTGTCCCATGCCCGGTTTCACACACAACACAAGAGAATAGTTCCTTAGTAAAGCTCTACCACTTTCATACTTAGAAGATAGGGAGAGAGGAGAGGTGAGCATCCGGAGAGGAGCCAGAGTGTCGGCCCCTCTTCCAGTTGTACCTGTACGGATGCGGCTCTGCTTCGAGTGACATCTGGGTCATGTCTGGTAACTCTTGTATCTCTTCCTAATTAATTGAGCAGTCAGTTCTACTTTTATTTACTTGCTAGTTCTTCGTTCCATGCTTAGTTGATTGGTATAATTGTAAACGGGTTGCTTGGCTTGGATGCTTGTCTTTCTATTGGAGATAAGTATTAACTGACTAGTGTAGGCGTGGTGTCTATACATGAGGTTAACTTAGTTTGTCCCTGAGTCTACGGAGGTGGTAGCCGTTAGGTGGTGACAGCCCTATACGGTCTACGTAGTCCATCACGTTCGTCTCGGCCTGAAGGATCCCAGAGTGTAGGATTGGTGACACCCCTTCTCATCCCTTTCTGTGTGTTATAGGTTCTATTGTCCCGAAGCAAGTATCTATTTGTACCCTCTGATCCGCTCAGTTAATCAGTAGAGTGCCTCTATCAGACTCGTACACTCTCTACCCTCTCATCGCTTCTCATCCCTCTTTGTTGTTGTCATCCAATTCATCCATCCCATTCCATAACCCTTGGACAACTTAGTTTAGAATTAGTTCACTTCTTGTTCCCCGTGGAAATCAATACCTTGGAATACTCCTGGGTGAAAGCTACATCGGTATCCGTCCGCTTACAGATTTATCTATAGGCCGTAAGGAGTGCCAACAGACCTCGCCATCACTTTCTTGACGCCGGCGGTTTCCAAGCGTGATTTCGCCAATCTGGCGGCATCGCTGAAGGACTCCTTCATCCAAAATGAAGGGGTCCATCTGGCTGAGGTACAATTATCTCCTATCGGTGACGCATTCGTTCGATTCTGCTCTCCAGTCGAGCGTGAGCGGTTGTTGGACCGAATCATCCACTTTGGCCCACACTACCAGTTGTGCTTCATCAAGCATGATGCTGGGATCAATGTCAGGGAGAGAGATCTGGATAGGGAGATTTGGATTCTGTTTACGCTTTTCCCTGGAGATGCGAGAAGCAACACTGCTATCTCCATGGCAGTTGCTGGGCTTGGTCTGCTTAGATACTGGTACGATACAAGCAACAATGAAAGAATTATTGTCAAGGTGCATATGCATGATGATGCAGAAGTCCCTCATGATATTGTGGTCTCGGCTGGTCTCCCCCCTAGGGTTCGTTCCTAGACCTGCCCAGTCTATATGCTTAAGCGTAGGGGAGTTGATCACTTGGTGATGAGGATTTTTTTCCCTCCTGAGGGGGCTCTCCACCCGGTGCCTGTTGATCCACCCAGATGCATGGGATTCAATGTGCAAGTGAATTATCCTGAAGACTCGGTAGTGGATGGATCCAATGTTGGTTCTGCTGGTGGAGGGGATGAAGCAATGTCTAAAGATGCCCCTATCAATGCTAATCCTCATGAAGCCTCTGATGTTGAAGATGTCTCTGATGCTGATGAAAACAATGATGCTCCTGTGCCCCTTGATGTTTTCCCGGTGGCTTACCCAATCTGGTGATTGATGCTACTTATTTGGCCCTGGTCGACCCTGTTGTTAAGGTGATTGCCTCTCGCAAATTAATTTCTCCCATTCCTGCACCTGTTAGCACTCTTTCCTCGTCTCACCTTGCAGTCTTTGAAATTGATATTGATACTCATGTCCCCAATTACATTGTTGATGATCATATCCTCCTTCTCTTGGCCTCTATTTGTGTGCATCTGGAGGATCGTGCTGCCTCTCCTGTGATCGGGGTTCCCCCTACTGGCCTCCCCATGGTCCCCTGTGAAGATAGTGATGATGATGAGGACGTAGTGGAGATACAGGGACCAGTCACCTAATCTACAAAGAAGCGCCGGGCTAGAAAGATGAAGGAACCCCTAGAGGCCTCCTTCCTGCGCAGGAGCAGCGGCTGAATCCTGATCTTGGCGGGTTTTGTGACCAAGCAAGTGCCCGAGCGGTTGCAAGCAACCCCTCCATCTACAAGGCTACGACCGTGGACCCATCTGCTGCTCCTCCCTATCTGACACTTGATAACAATCAAGACATGGCCACTGGGTTCCTCCAGATCCAGGCTGAGGCTGTCTTTGCTGCCGCGCTGCTTAATCTTGATGATGAAGATGAATGGTCTACACTGTAATAGGGCTATCTTTTACTCAGTAGCCTTTTGGAACTTGGTGCTCTTTTGTCCCCCTCATGTTGGATCACATGTTGGTGATCTGTTTGAACTCTTAGTTGTGCTTGTGCTTAGGGAACTTCTCAAATCTGGGCTTACATTAGTTATCTGGTGGTGCTACTATTTGCCTCTCTTTGGTGTGCCTCAGTTGTTGCCTTGTTTTTATCATTTGTTCATCATCATGAATTCATTAAGAGCAATTAATCTACTGGTCTAGAGGGGCATTAACTCTCAATAGAAATGGGATGTTGTGCGTGATAAGATCTGTGAATTTTCAGCTTCCATTGTCTGTCTGCAAGAAACTAAGCGAAGTGCATTTGATGCCTCCTATCTGTGGAATTTCTATCCTAAGCATCTCAATAAATTTGAGTTTTCACCCTCAGTTGGTGCTTCTAGGGGGGCTCATCGCCATTTGGAACTCTGCCCGGTTTGATGAAGCAGTCATTTTGGTCAATGATTTCTTTGTGACAGTGAAATTGACTTGTGCGCTTTTGAGGAAAAGTTTCTGTTTGACAAATATCTATGGGCCTTGTGATACAACTGAGAACTAGCTTCTTTCATCAACTGGCTTTATAACTCTGTTACTTCTAATTCTGATGACTGGATACTTGCTGGTGATTTTAACCTAGTGAGATCAACAGACAACAGAAATAGAGGGGGTGGTAATCTGAATGACATGCTTCTATTCAATGATTTGATAGATCTGGCTGAAATCGGCTTCTAGGGTAGGAATTTCTCCTGGAGTAATATGCAACAGGACCCTCTTCTCGAGAAAATTGACTGGGTTTTCACCTCTTCCACCTGGGCATTGTCTTACCCTGACACCTCTGTGCAAGTGCTTAGCAGGTCTATCTCTGATCATTCACCTTTTGTTGTCAAAATTGGTACTCTATACCGAAATCAAAGTTGTTTAGATTTGAGAATTATTGGCTGCATTTTGATGACTTTCTTTCAGTTGTGGAGCTTCATTGGAACATCTCCTTATTTTGCTAATGCAGCTCAGACTCTAAAGGCTAAATTCAGACAATTGAGAACTAAAATACTGGAGCAGGAACACTCTAAACTCAGTAAATTGATAAATAATAGCATTTTTTGCTTGCTTTACTTGATGGCTTAGAAGACCAAAGGCTCCTCAGTTCCCTTGAAAGTGCTTTCAGAAGAATTGTGAAGCACAATCTGTGTAATCTCCTGGAGGCAAAAATAATTGGCTCTCATACGAAGAAAGATTGGGAGTTACTGAATTTTCTAAAATTTTGTATGAACTCTCTGAACTCATTCAGGCTACTGAACTTCCTGTTCTTGATGACCCTTTCACTATGGAGCAAATCCTTGTTGTTCTTAAAGAGATGCCTCCTGATCATTCTCCTGGTCTAGATGGCTTCAATGGTGCTTTTTTTCAATAAACGCTGGCCAATTATAAAAGATGATATAGTCAAGCTTTGCAATGATTTTGCTATTGGCAATCTAAATCTAGATAGTATCAATGGGTCCTTGATCACTCTTTTTCCTAAGAAGGATAATCCTCAGACTGTCAATGATTTTAGGCCTATCTCTCTGCTCAATACTTCACTCAAATTCCTCACAAAGCTTTTGGCTAAGAGGTTATAGAGGGTTATTCTCAAAGTTGTTCATGCTAATCAGTATGGTTTTATTAAAGGAAGAACCATCGAAGATTGCCTGGCCTGGGCATTTCAGTTCTTGCACATTTGCCACAAATCCAAGAAGGAGATTGTTCTTCTAAAATTGGATTTTGAAAAGGCCTTTGATAAGATTGAGCATGAGGTAATTCTACAAGTCATGAAGAAGAAGGGTTATTTCTGAGAAATGGGTTTCTTGGATCAGAGGTATCCTGACCTCTGGATCTTCTTCTATCATGCTCAATGGTGTCCCAGGTAAACCCTTCAAGTGCAAACATGGGGGCGGGGTGAGGCAAGGAGACCCCTTGTCCCCATTGATATTTGTCTTGGGTGCTGATTTTCTACAGTCAGTCCGGAATGCTGAAGCTATGCTGGGTAATATTTCTATTTCCCACCGACTGGGTCATGATTTTGGAGGAGATTTTCCTGTAGTTCAGTATGCTGATGATACCCTACTTGTGCTGCCTGCTGCTCCAAGTCAACTGATGCATCTAAAGACAATCCTAGAAACTTATGTTGTCTCTACTGGACTGAACGTTAACTTTGCTAAATCATTCTTGGTTCCAATAAATGTGGATGAGGCCAACTATGCTGCTCTGACTAGTGCCCTGGGATGTCAATTAGGGACAGTTCCATTCACCTACTTAGGGCTCCCTTTGGGCACTACAAGACCTTTTGTACAAGACTTTTCCATAATTTTTACCAGAATGGAGAAACAGCTTATAGGGATCTCTCGGCATCTGTCTTTTGCTGGTAGGCTGGTATTGGTCAATTATGTCTACTCAGCCTGGCCCGCTTTCTATATGTGCACCTTAAAGATGCCAGTTCAAATTACTAAGTGGATCGATAAATACAAAAAGCATGTGCTTTGGCATGGAGGTGATCTCAACAAGAGATGGGGCTACTTGGTGGCTTGAAAGAAGATGGGGGGGGGTAACAAAATGGACTTGCTTTGGGTACAGCTTACATGGGAGCATTTGTAAAGCAATGGCAACCCCCTTAAGAAAGGAAAATGGTTGGCTCCTTCTGGTGAAGGGATATCATGTCCTTGGTCCAGAAGTTTTTCATGATAGCCACTTGCATTGTTAACAGTGGTGTCTCAGTTGCTATCTGGAATGATCTATGGGACCTGGGTGTTCTCAGATGGAAATACCCTCAGCTGTTCTCTTTTGTCAGGAAGAAAAGGTGGTCTGTCAGGCAGTTCAGTACATGGGAAGATAGCAGGATGTTTCACTTGCCATTATCTGTGACTGCTCTTGATCAGCTAGTTGAGCTCAAGGCTAGCATTGATGACCTGCAATTCGATGCCAGCTTAAAGGATGAGTGGGTTTACATTTGGGGTTCTAACATTTTTTCTAGTAAGAGAGCTTACAACAGTCTACAAGGTTCTTTTCCTGCCTCTGCTCTCTTCAAATGGATGTGGAAGTCAATAGCACAGAATAAGCATGAATATTTCTTCTGGCTATTGCTTAAAGACAGACTTAATACTATAAATTTGCTGCACAGGAAGCATATGCATCTTGAATCATACTCTTGTGTGTTATGTGCGGAAAATCTTGAAGAGGATTTCTGTCATCTATTCTTCCAATGCCAATTCAGTGATGCTTGCTGGACATATTTAGGGGTGCAATGGGGTTATTCACTGGATTTTCAACAAATGATTATGCTGGCTGAGCAAAGGTTTCAATCAGTAATCTTGAGAGAAGTTCTTATTGTGGGGTGCTGGGCCATTTGGTGTCATAGAAATAGTATCATCTAAGATACGAATCCCTTTCCTCTGCTAGCTGCCGACAATTTTTCATTAGTGAGCTGAAAACGGTTACCCTCCGGGTCAAACCGCAAATTGATGACTTGATAAACATTTGGGTGAGTAATCTCTTGTAGCTCCACCCTTTTTTCCTTGGGCTTTCGGCCTTGTAAACTGTACATAACTTTTTTCGTTATATATATATAGGAAAATTCCTTTCTACATGCGCATGTAGATACCTTCACCTGTGTATTCTCATGTTAGAAGACATGTATCACCCAATGAAGAGTATGTACATGTAGTATATGATGATACTAGACTATCTGGGTGGTATGTCGGTTGAGTATGTAAGCATACTTTGAGTATGTGGACATACTAATTTCTATATAATAGTATAATGATATAATCATAATAAATTTTTAAAATAGGGTTGCTTTTGAATTTTTTCATGCAATTTGCTTTGAAATATCTTAGAATTACAATACGAATGTACTCAAACTGATAAGTAAGTATGTGAACATACACACAATGTTATATTGATGGTGATGGTAGCTACAGGCGCTTGTTGATAAAACCCGTCATATATATATTAGGGGCCTCCTCGCTGATTCCCATAAAAAAAACGAGGAGAAACACACAAAAGGTCATGTAGCACACCTATGCAAACACAACATATGATTCACGAACATCTGAAGACATTTTATTCTACTGCTTCTGTTCCAATTTACTATTTGTTGTTGACTTTTTCTCATAACGTTTGACCATTTGTCTTATTAAAAAGTTAGTCTAAACGTATGAAATAATAAGTCAGACTTATAGTATCTTTTACCATAAAGTAAGTCGAATAAAATAAATGGTACTTGCCTAATTTTTAAAAAAAATACAGATGATCAAACATTGTGAGAAAAAACTTAATAGTAAACAGTTATTTGGAATGGTGGGGGTATCTATTAAGGGCTTCATTAAACAATCTCAAAGTTTAAGCAAATGGTTTTTTGTTTTATAAGTTATCAATCCGTAAACGACGCACAAAAGACGACATTTCCTGCCCAATCTCATCGCTTCTTCCAAATTGGTGGTGCAATCACAGGACCAAGTGTAACATCCTAATTTTTAGTTTTTACAATAAATTAAAATTTTATAATAGTTGTAACACCCTAATTTTCATCACATTAAATTATTAGAATTTTCTAGGATTTATTTAGGGGCTAAATAAATTTTCTATGATTAATTGGAATTTATTTTAGGCTCTAAAATATTTAATATCATTTAAATAAATTATAGCAAAATAAGTGGTTGTTGCATTACATGCTGGTGCACTTTTGTTTTGTTGCTTGTCATTTGTTTGAATTTAAATCGCATTTAAATTCAAACTGAATGGCTTTAGAATAGATGTTTAAGCTTGAGTCCGGTTTGCCCCCTCAACTCTCAGCCCAGTTCGCTTCCAGCCCTCGCTCTTTTGTCGCTCTCTTAACTCCGCTTGGGTCGAGCCCATCGTCCAGCCCAGCAAACTGTTCCGCAGCCCGGCTTGCCTTACACCGCCCTGTTTCGCCGACAGGAGGACCCCACCTGTCGGGGTCGTCTCCTTCCCTCCGACCAAGTCCGAGCCGGGCCCAGAGCTCCGCCGACGCGCCGGACTTTCCTTCCCCCATCCTCGTTCGCCCCGCGGACTCCTCGAGGGCCTTCCCCGAACCTCCGTCGCCGCCCTTTACTAGGCCGGACGCCCACCCCCCCGGCGATCGCCGCCGGCGCCCGAGCTGCAATCCGTGCGCGCCACGCCAATGTGAGTCCCAGGGACTATAAAGCCAACTCCCCCGCATCATGAAGCCCTCGGCCAACTCTCCACCCGAGCTCCAGGAGCTCCCGAGCTTGCTAGCGCCCCGCATCACCGCCTTTGCTCGACGGCCGTCGATCTACGCCGCTATTGCAAATCTCTCGACAAGAACAAGCCCAGGAGCTTCACAAGAAGGTAACGAGGCTGTCCGAGTTGATCCCCGTGCGCATTTTTGCCTTGAACCAAGTCTAATCCGTCACCGTTCCTACACCGGAGCCGTCACTCCTCGTCGTCCGTGCACCTCGCCGCCCGATCGCCGTCAACATCACCCTAGGTGAGCTTGGCGTCCCCTCCTGATGCTTCTGGTGCCAGTCGCGTCGTGAATGGTGGCTTGGAGGCCGAGTTTCGCCCAACTCCGGCGAAGTTCCGCTGTCGGCCGAGCGGCGCCGCCGTGTCGCATGCTCGTCGCCGACGCAGTAACCCTCCAGCGAGTCCCAGCCCTTAGATCTAGATCCTACGGCTCAGATTCAATCTAACCGAGCCCCATACCGGTTAGCGCCCGGTCAACCGTGGCTGTTTTGTTAAAGAGCCCCTCCACTTTTATCGATTCAACCTGCGGTCCATCGTAGTTATAAAAATAATTGCAGATCGGTCCTTTTTCATCGTTTAAGTCCCTGAACTTTCAAATATTAGTACGCGCCGTCCTGGTAGGGTGATTTTACGCGTTAGCCCTTGCAGTTTTAAGCATAATTATTTTTAGTCCTCAGTTTTCTTCAAATAAGCCCCTAAAATTTGTTTTAGCCATATCTTTCACGTTTCAGATCTGTTTTTAGTGATTATTTCGCTCATGTGATCCTTGTAACATGTAGATTAATTTTATAGCCTTGTTTTGTTCTATTGCTTCTATTTGGTGTACTGTTTCTTATTGTTTTGTTTTGTTCCTTTATATGTGCTTGTGTGATGCGTTTAGAAGCCGTGCCGTTCGAGGGATTCGAAGAGCAGTTCGAGGAAGACTTTGAGCAGCATCAAGGCTTTGGAGGAGGCAAGTGTATTTTTGATCATCTCTTTGCGGCCCTATTATTCACCAAATAAAGATACAATTTACTTTTCCGCATTACATTAATTTGATGGGTCCTATGTTAAGGTTGTTCCTAGTCTTTTACCATTGTCCTTGTTGTACCTGGGATGCTTTGCTTATGTTGGATAGAATATTGCTTAGATGCTAAACTTGGGCATGGTAAACTTTGGGTTCTATTATTAAACTGGATTTACTTCATGTTCATACTTTGTTAACTAAAGATCATATGACAAATGGAATGTGGAGTGACCACCCAGGAAAACAGTGCAACCATAAGATCAACGGGCTCTGATCTTGGCTGATTAATTAGAAACTTTAATATGTGCATGTTTTGCCGAAAGGGCAAGTGGGGAGACTTTGATGAAGTATAACTCGGTCCTCTTGAGTAGTATGCTTTGCTAAGATACTGACTCACTATGGAGGTTTATGCTTTGCTTGGATTTTGAAACCTTAGCGGGCTACACCTATTAGGGAATCTTTATAAAGGCCTCGCACTGTATCCCAAGCCATGCACCTTTGTGTTTTTATGAGGTAGGCTCCCTCAGGCATGAGTGGGAAAACATGACTTATGGTGAAAGTGTACAACCTCTGCAGGGTGTAAAACTGTTATAACAGTCGTGCTCACGGTCATGAGCAGCCTGGACCCTCGCATGATTAATTACTCAAAAATGACATCAAATCGTTGTTCTTTATTCTTGAATATGTTATTGTATACTGTTTAATGTGGGATGGTATAAACTTGTACTTGTTAATTAATGATTAAAATGTTGACAAACTAAAAGCTTAACGCAGTCAAACCATGTCAGCTTTAACCTTGTTTAGCCTTGCATATCATTTATTTCTTCTACACTTGCTGAGTACCAACCATAAGTATACTCATCCTTGCTTTACGCAACGCTGTTCAGACCAAGGTGATTTAGAAGAGTTTCCAGAGGATTTCCAGGAGTTCTAGGCGTATGTGTTCACCAGTCAACTGCCTGTGGAGTTGATGGATTATCCGCTGCTAGCTACTCGCTTTACTTTTTGTTAAAGACATATGTCTTGGAGTGTAATAATGATACAATAACTCCTTTATTTCGATTATGCACTGTCTTATGGTATTTCACTTATAACGTCTATCATATGTGTGAATTTTTTATCCTGGCGCACATATGAAATGCATCTAGTTTTCCTCCTAAAACCGAATGTGACAGAAATGGTATCAGAGCCGTGTTGACCGTAGGACGTGAGCCTAGATAGAAAATGGTCGTATTTAAGGTCTATTGCTCTATTATTCATGCTTCTATTAAGTTCTCTATACTTTTATCTCTCTATTTTTGTTTTATCCTTATCTTGGTCCTAGACGCTTTTATTCTCATCTTGGTTATGCTTTCTTTGCTTTAAGTGATTATTTAGAATTGTTCTAATTCCAATCATCTTTTCTTTTAGTAGATGGCACGTACCAAGAGGACTCAGTGCAAGAGGGCCACTCCCGCTGAAGAGCTCATGGAGGATGAGGAAATGCAGCAGGAGCAGTAAGAATCTCAGGAGATGCAGCAGTAGGCCGTACCTGAAGAAGGGATGCAAGTGGAAGATGAAGATCCTGTGGAAGTCAACCCATAAGTTGAAGTTGCCGATGGAGGAGCACCTGAGAAGAGGAGCATAGAGGAGTACCAAGATGACGGAGGCACCGCTCGTTTGCCCATCTTGCTCAGGCTTATGATCAGTCAGTTGGGGTACACCGGAGGCCGGAGTATCGCTGTGTGGAGCACAAGAGCACCTGGTACCGATCCTATTGGACAGAGTCTGTGCACATCAGGGTGTATGATCCTGCAACTGGATTAAAGAAGGTGGTTGCTATCTCCAATGATGACACTCCGCGGTGCAGCCCACAAGCAGGGATCAGTGAGGCAGCTAGACGCGCTCTGTATGCACTTTGCGAGAAACACAAGGAAGAGGTGGAGGACCTACACTACAGAGTCATTACACGCCGTGCTAGTGGAACCCCTCAGACCGTCATTCCTCCCGTCCAAGGTGGTATGGAAAAGGAAGTGCTGACGAACCTCGTTGTTGCTCTCAACACGGATCTGGACGCCGTACAAAGTGAGCTATGCTTGATTAGGTACTCGTTGCTTCAGATGAGAAGGGAGAGGGAGACCCAGTGCCTAAGCCATGGGGAGAAGATCCTAATGAAGTGCTGCGAGCAGAGTCACCAGAGCGTGATATACTGGATTATGGAGAAGATGGTGCAGAGACACAAGTGCTCTAAGAGTTAGGCAGTCAACCCTCTTTTGTTATCGTTTAGTTTGAGTCGTCGTTGAGGTCGGTGTGTTAGCTTTTGTTTAGGTGTGCTTGCTTGATGAGTGCTTGTTTTGAGTTGGGTCTTTGCAGTGAGTGCGGTGTTTTGTGGAGTGATGACCACAAGGCATCAGATATCTTAAATAAATAAAGTTAGTTTGGTTTGGGTTATATATTTATCTTGGTTATTCATATTAATTCTGTTCTTCAATCAATTCTCCTCAATCTATCTTGCGTTTCACGCTATGTTGGAATCTGTTCGCGAGGTTCCCTGACATGTCGGTACTGTTTGAATTATTTCCAAAGCTTAATAAGTCCAAATGACATGATTCCACTTGGGATGGATTCCTAACTCCGTAAACCAATTTCTGGAAATGTTTGAGAACTTTTGGGTCAGCTAATTAAGAGTTATGCATTTCTTAGTAAATTACTCAGAACCTGCCCGAGGAGAACCTGCCTGACACCACAAGCTTGTTAATTTCATATATCAAGTTGCAGAAATCCTATTGCTGTAATTCAAGTTGGACCAGATTCATAACTTCATAATCTATGTTTCGGGAATTATTCAGAATTTTTGGGTTGTCGGATATGGAGTTGTGCACATATTAGTATGCCACTTAGAACCTGACCCGAGATGCCTGACACAGCGAGCTTGTTTATTTAATATCTCAAGTTTTAGAAATCTGATTAAGGTGATTCCAGTTGGGTTGGATTCAAGACTTAGGAAGAGTCGTTCTGACCAAGTTTCATAAGTTTTAGAGCTTCAGATTGCGCGTTATACTCATTTCATTAAGGCACTCAGTATCTGTTTGGATGCAGTCTGGAGGTGACAAGTGTTGTAGTTGGATCTCTTGGATATGTGCAACCTCTTTATCCTTTTTCTCCACTTGTTTGTGATTGTTTGTTTCCTCAGCAATCATCTGAGTCTCATATCTCTAACCATCAGATGGTGAACACCAGGTCCGGTGGTGGAGTGGATCGGTCATCAGTGATACGTCCAGGACTCAACAACACCAACCACAACCCTCAAGCAGGACCAACGCCACCAGCAGGGATGGATCAAATCCTCACCGCTTAGACTCACATCCTCCAGAACATCGCCGCCACCATGACGGCCATGCAGACTCAGATCAGCCACCTCGGCACAAGCACATGGACTTCATGAGTCACCAACCCCCAACTTTCTCTCACTCGTCAGACCCGCTCGATGCTGATGCCCGGCTGAAGCAGATTGAGAAGAAGCTGGACATCACCCAGTGCAATGACACGGAGAAGGTACTGTATGCTGCAGGGCGACTGTCGGCATCAGCTTCAGATTGGTGGGATGCTTTCAAAACTTCTCATGCCACCCCTACTGCCATCACTTGGCTGGAATTCAGAACCAACTTTAGGTTGCACCACATCCCCACCGTTGTGATGAATATCAAAAAGAAGGAGTTCCTTGCGCAGAAGTAGGGCAGCATGTCTGTGAGCAAGTACAGGGACAAGTTCTTTCAGTTCGCCCGCTATGCATTGGCAGAGGTGTCAGATGATGAGAAGAAGCAGGAGCATTTCCTGGAAGGTCTGAATGCTCCTATCAAGTATCAGCCGATGGTGCACGTGTTTCCCATGTTCCAAGGCCTAGTGGACAAGGCCATTAGTGTGGAGCATATCCGCCATGAGATGGGGGAGATAAAGAGTAAGTTCAACTCAGTAGGGCAAGCCAGCAGCAATGTCCGTGCTCGTTTTGCTACACCTCAGGGGACCCCTTTCCATTTTGCAACTCAAGGTTGGAACTTTGGGCAGACTCAGTTCCAGCGTCAGAACCAGTCTACTCTGCGTCCTAACTTTCAGCAGAACCATCAGAACACCCCAATGAGCACCCCAGTGAAGCCCTCTGCACCCAACACCCCCGCTGGTCCCGGATGTTTCAAGTGTGGGGAGATTGGTCACTATGCCAGCAACTGTCCCAAGAGGAACACCACAGGCGCCCAAGGTCAGAATGCTAACACCCCTAGACCCAGCCCCCAGATGCAGCAAGCACGGAGTTGAAATCAGACCCCACAGGGCAACAAAGGGTAGCAGAATTTTGTGCGTGGCAAGGTGAACCACGTGGTTAAAGAAACTGCCTAGGAAGCTCAGGATGTAGTGCTCGGTATGTTCCTTGTCAACTCAGTTCCTGCATCAGTTTTGTTCGATAATGGAGCATCACATTCTTTTATTACTGCCCAATATATAGCTAAGCATAACATAACCATGGTGCCCATGAGAACTCACATGTTAGTTAGCTCACCCGGAGGGGTCATGAAAGCGCAGTTCTTGTGTCTGGGAGTTAGTCTTAAGATTCTGGGGAAGGACTGCGGGGCCAGACTCATTGTCTTGGAATCAAGTGGGATTGATATTATACTCAGAATGAATTGGTTGACCATGCATGATGCTGTGATCCAATGTGCCAAGAGATCTGTGTTGTTGACAAGTCCACAAGGAGAGAGGATTGAATTCATGACAACCCTACCATCTACGGCCAATGGCACAGTGAATCAGCTAGATGGAGCCACACTAGAAGATATCCGGGTGGTGTGCGAGTTTCCCGACGTCTTTCCTGATGATTTACAGGTATGCCTCCAGACCGAGACATTGAGTTTATTATTGAGCTTTTACCTGGCACTGCACCTATCTCTAGGAGACTTACAAAATGATTGCTAATGAGTTAGAAGAGCTTAAGAAACAGCTTATTTGGACCCAAACACCTTCTGGCAGAGCAAATGGTTGCAATAGCCTGGGATATGGTACGTTCTCTCCTTTGCTAAGCTCGCATATATCACACCCTTTCACATACTCATGTACATCCTTTTTCATTCCCATCCAGAAAAGGAACCTTTTCAATCTTTGGTATGTACCAACTATTCCCGAATGCCCACCGATAGCCGAATCATGCATTTCTTTTAGGATTCTTTGTCTCTTTAGAGAGTTTTCCCCAATGTAAATTTTCCCTTTATATCTCTGTAGACCTGCAATATAGGTATAATCAGGAATTTAGGTAGGCAGAATTACCTTGCCTTTGATGACTTTGGTTGCATATGTATCACGTTCGTAACTCTTCGCCACTTCAACCAACCATACTGGCACTCCTTCACTTAGACCATAATCCTCCCCATGTGTAATCGCAAGTGTACTGAGTTCTCCTAGCATTGGCTCTTCCTCATGTGGCCTTCTGGATAAGGCATTGGCGGCCTTGTTCTCAATCGCTAGTTTTCTCTCTGTGTAGCTGTCCTTTCTATTAGTTTCAGATCTTTTAGTAATCCTGGGTGCCTTTACCCATGCGTTCGAGGCTAGTGATTAAGGAAGAAAGAAACCTACTTTAACCAACTCCTTCCCCGCTCGTTAACTGACCGGCTAATTGTTTGTCGGTTCCAACATGGCTTAGGGCGATATCTCCTTTGGCTTCATGATCTCTAAGAAAATGATGTCTTATGTCAATGTGCTTGGTTCTTGAGTGTTGGGCAGGGTTGTCTGCAAATTTAATGGCACTCTCATTGTAACACTAAAGTGGAATCTTTTTGTACTCACAACCATAGTTACTCAAGGTTTGTCTCATCCAAAGTAGTTGAGCACAACAAGCACCGACTACAACATACTTGGCCTCGGCGGTGGATAGCACAACAAAATTTTGTTTCTTTGAGCTCCAAGACACCAAAGACCGACCAAGAAATTGGCAAGTCCCCGTTGTACTCTTTCGATCTACCTTGCAACCAACATAATCTCAATCAGAATAGCCAAGTAAATCAAAAGTGGAGCCTTTGGGATACCACAAGCCAAGGTTCAGAGTATGCACTAAGTATCTAAAGATTCTTTTAACAGCCATTAAATGGAATTCCTTGGGATTGGCTTGAAATCTTGCACACCCACACACACTAAGAATTGTATTAGGCCTAGATGCATAGAGGTAAAGCAAAGAGCCAATCATGGAGCGATATACCTTTTGATCGACTGATTTGTCTTCCTCATTGAGATCAAGATGGCCATTCACGGGCATTGGGGTCTTGATGGACTTAGCATTATCCATGTCAAACTTCTTGAGTATATCACTTGTATACTTTGTTTGACATATGAAAGT
The DNA here is from genome assembly GCA_900205405.1 of Echinochloa crus-galli. NCBI lineage: Eukaryota > Viridiplantae > Streptophyta > Magnoliopsida > Poales > Poaceae > Echinochloa > Echinochloa crus-galli. The sequence goes on from OAMR01000180.1 coordinate 889,579, forward strand.
CCCATGCTTCATTTGCTTGATTTGAAAGCCAAGAAAGAATTTCAATTCCCCCATCATTGACATTTCAAACCTCTTGGTCATTATCCTACTATATTCTTCACAAAACTTTTCATTAGTAGAACCAAAGATAATGTCATCAACATAAATTTGATAAACAAACAAATCTTTGTCTATTTTCTAATGAAGAGAGTAGAATATGCTTTTCCCATTACAAAGCCATTTTTGAGAAGAAATTCCTTAAGGCATTCATACCATGCTCTTGGGGCTTGCTTAAGCCCATAGAGCGCCGTATGCAGCTTGTAGACGTAGTTGGGTGTAACACCCAAAACTAGCCTATTTAAAATTTTTAGTAATTTATTGGCTTTTATTTAATTTGTTCATAATTAATATAGGTTAAATGAATTATTTATGAATATTAAAATCAAATATAAGTGGTAGAGATATTTTTGTTGCATTCATGCTGCTGCACTGTGTTTTGTTTGGTAGTAAATTAAATTGGAATTTAAATCATATTTAAATTCGAATTTAATTTGCATTTGTTTGAATACTTAGAAAAGTTATTTTAGCCCAGTCCGTTTTTGCCCCCTAAGCTTCTGCATTGGCTCGCTTTCACTCCCTCTACTCCTCCCCTGGCTCGGCCCAAGCCCCCTCCCTTTTTCCCCTTCCAGCCCGGCCCACCACTTCCCCCTCACCTGGGTCCTCTCCCCCGCGTCGGCCCAGCGGCCCAACTCGCGCCCCCCTTCCCCTCTTTCGTCTCCCACCGATAGGGGGTCCCACCGGTCGGGCTCTCCCACTACCTCCCGCCTGACGCCCCCTCCCCGGCGCACATCACGCTGGTCCGTCCGGCCATCCCAGCCCTCCCCCTACCCCGCCCCCGTGCCCGGTGAGCCCTCGGCGAAGCTTCGTCGAAGCCGCCCTCGCCCTCACCTTCCTTCCCGAGCGCGGTCCCATCTTGGAAACCCCTGTCCCGCTTGGCAAGTCCCGCCGCCGCCGGTGCCCAAATCTCGGCGTGGCCCACACGCCTAGGGATCCCTCCCTGGGATATAAAAGATGTGCCCCCGAGCCCCAACCCTCACCCCACCTCCAATTCGAGCTCCCAGCCCTCCAGCACCCCTCGCCTGCCTTGCTCCGCGCCGCCGCCGCCCGAAGCTCTCCGGCTGCCGTCGAGCTTGCTCGTCCAGCGCCGCTCTGGACTTCTCGACCACCGGGGCAGCTTGGCGCATCGGTAAGCAACCTCCCAAGCCCCTCCAAACCCACTCTCCTGCACCGTAGGCCATGTACTGTTATATTGAATAATATTTGTTTACATGTATTGGTTTGCGTGCATGTTTGCATGGTGATTCGTGTCTAGTCGGTGAGCCTTTCGCTTTGGACTTCGAGTGCGCGGAGGACTTTTTGGAGCGGGACTCGCAGCAGCAGCCGCCTTTTGTGGAAAGCAAGTTATAGCAAGGACAATCCTTGCTACCTACCTACTTTGTATTAAATTATTTCATACATGCATGTGTCTAAATTGATGTACCATTAAGGTTGTACCTAGTCTTGATTATCCTATCCTTGTTTGCCTTGGGGTTTATGCATATGGGTAGTTCTTTGCCATGCGCGGCTACTATCACCATTATTTAACTGGTAACTTTGACTTCATGGTTCACTTCAACATTAATGATAAAACTTGCTTTTTAGCAACTTGGCTTAGGGAGCTAGGGCATGTGCTTCGTGCTTTGCTCTAGTGTCTCTCCATAAGGTCTAGTTCTTAAAGCGGCAACCCAGGAGCCTGTCGCCACCGCAAGAACTATTATGGCTCTGGTCTTGGTCAAGTAGCATGTACGTCTCTAGCTTGTCAGTGGTTACCGGAGCGACCGACGACGCTATGAGAACCACTCGTGAGTGTATGGTTTGATCCACCAAGGACGGGTGATCCGTCGGCTATGCCCCCGTGAGGCATAGTCCCGTGCTGGGAGTCCCTACGATGGGGAACTCCAGACATTGCGTATTGTTGGGTGTGATGTCCGCACTTTGGACGCCATCGACCCCCTTATGGTGTGACTCCGTAGGCGTAAGTCGATCTCGGTGCCTTGGGCCATACTACCTGTGTTGTACCATAGCGGCCACTATCTTGTTAGGGTGTCTTGTGAAAAACTTCGTAGCGTCCCTATGCGGTCACACCTCGGTAGTGTGATTTGTGAGGTCTGATCCACCTCCGCGTTGTTGGGTTTAAAGTTCTTTTGAGCTTTTACGCGACTAGTGGGTAAAGGGCGAAACCTCTACAGAGTGTAAAATCTATCATGATAGCCTTGCTCAGGGTCACAAGCGGCCTGGATCCTTTTTTATTAGAAGATGATGTTTATTTATGCTTAATGTCACTTATACTTTATTAATTGGGTGCTAACTGGGTTTTATCCACTTGTAGTAATTTGGTTAATGTTAAAATGAACCAACTAAAAGTGCTAATGTAGTTAAACTGAGTCTAGCCTTATTTTGAGCCTTCATACCCAAGCTATAATAGCTAAGTAATTGTTTACTTACACTTGTCATTTATTCAACAAAATCCCGAATGGGTAAATAGATAGGGTTGTGTATGAGTCTGCTGCTGAGTTTCCAGAAGATTTACCGTACTACTGAGCTGTGGTCTCCCAGTCAGAGTCCATGTGAATTGTGGCTCCATTATTTTGAGAGTTTATTAGTCTCCCGCTGTTATTGGTTAGTTCATTTATGAAGCACTCTGATGTAAAACTTTATTTAATGAAGAATTTATTCAAGCATATGTTCTCTGTTTATCATATTTGTTCGCTATATGTGTACTTTGACTTCCTGGGCACACATATGGCCACATTCGGGTTTTTGTGAAAATCCGGGTGTGACGGTATGGGCTTTCTCTATCCAGTGTGACATTGGGGTGCTTAGGATCTTCAAAGCCCGGTGGTTTCTCCACATACACCAACTCAGAAAGAGGACCATTCAAGAATGCACTCTTCACATCCATTTGATAAAGATTGAAGTCATGATGTGAGCCATAAGCTAATAGAATGCAAATAGATTCAAGCATTGCCACTAGAGCATAAGTTTCACCAATGTCAAGACCTACAATTTGAGTGAAACCTTGAGCAACCAATCTAGCCTTGTTTCTTGTGATGATCCCATTTTCATCTTGTTTTTCCGAAAAACTCACTTGGTGCCAATCACATTTTGCTTGGGTCTTGGGACCAATTCCCAAACTTCATTTCTTGTGAAGTTGTTCAACTATTTTTGCATTGCAATGACCCAATCCGCATCACCAATAGCTTCTTCTACCTTGAGAGGCTCCAAAGAGGAAACAAATGAGTAACATCCACAAAAATTTACTAAACGAGAACGAGTGCTTACCCCTCTTTGTATGCTCCCTAGGATGTTATCAACGGGGTGATCCCGTTGAATGCTTTGATGAACTCTTAGGTGTGAAAATGTAGATTGACGTTGAATTGGTCCATCATCATCCTGTTCATTGTGAGACTCATCAGCTTGAGCATCATCACCTTGAACTCCCCCCTGATCATTGACATGATCATGATCGTCAGCATGAGCTTAAACTTAGGGCTGGATATGTTAATGAGCCGAGCCGAGCTGGCTCGTTATGTTAACAAGCCAACTTGAGCTGGACTGAGCCGAGCTGGCTAAGCGAGCTAGAGAAGCAGCTCGGCTCGGCTCGTTTGCTAGCTCGAGCTGGCTCGATTAACTCGCGAGCCAGCTCGTTTATCATTAGCACACATGTATTTCTCGTACAAAAAATATTTATAGCACACTGAAATAAAAAAATTGTTATATATATATATTCAAACTCAAAAATCAGATAGAAGCAATAGTAGTTCACAACATGATAACACAAATTACTATAATTATATAGCATATTTATGGTGACCACCATTCACTATTTAAGAATCAGGACATCACACAAACAAAATACATTGTTGTGCTATAGGCTCTGGCTTGTTATAGCTCGCTAGCCGCTCACGAGCTGGCTTGAGCTGACTCATTAACACACCGAGCTAAAACCTTGGCTCAGCTCGTGAACAATTTAAAACGAGCCGAGCCGAGCCGAGCCACTAACGAGCTGAGTAGAGCGAGCTACCGAGCCACGAGTTTTTTGTCCAGCCCTACTTGAACTTAATCTTGAGAAGAGCTTGGTGGTTCAACTTTTGTCGATGATGATGGATCAATATTAAAATTGATTTTTGGAACTTGAGCTAACTCTTGATCTTCAACTTGAACTTCATAAGGCCTCACTTCTCCTAGTCCCATTCTCATGATGGTTTGGCTAGGGGGGTCTTCGTCATCTACAATGTCATTTTCAACTTGCTCTACTTGAGAGCCATTTCATTCATCAAATTTCACATCTACCGTGACCTTAACGCAACCGGTGATTTTGTTGAAGACACGATAGGCGTGTTCGTTAGTACCATAACCAAGTAGAAAACCTTCATCAACCTTAGGTGCAAACTTTGAGCTTTTGGTCCTCTTGTTAAGAATGTAACATTTGCAACCAAAGACTCGAAAGTAATGCACCTTTGGTTTGTTACTGGTGAGGATATCGTACGGAGTCTTGCCCAAGTATTTTTTAAGATAGAGGCAATTGGGGGCATGGCAAGCCGTGTTGATAGCCTCGGCCCAAAATATATCCGGAGTCTTGTATTCATCAAGCATTGTTCTATCCATCTCAATCAAGGTCTGGTTCTTCCTCTCAACAATGCCATTTTGTTGAGATGTATATGGAGCGGAGAGCTCATGCTTGATGCCTTCTTCATCGAGAAACTCCTCGACATTGAGATTTTTGAACTCCATTCCATTGTCACTTCTGATTCTCTTGTCTTTCAATTCAAACTCATTTTGAGCTATTCTAATGAATTTCTTGATAACCCCTTGAGCTTCACTCTTGTCTTGTAGAAAGAAAACCCATGTAAACCGAGAGAAATCATCCACAATGACAAGTCCATACTTGTTTCCACCAATACTAATATATACGATTGGCCAAAATAAATCCATGTGAAGCAACTTCAAGGGTCTTGAACTAGTCAATATGTTTGTGAGTGGATGAGGAGCACCAACTTGCTTCCCGGCTTGACAAGCACTACACAACCTATCTTTCTCAAACACAACATTTGTTAGTCCTAGAATGTGTTCATCCTTTCGAAGTTTGGCCAAGTTCCTCATCCCAACATGAGCTAGCCGGCGATGCCAAAGCCAACCCAAACTATATTTTACCACTAAACAAGTCTTCGGTTCCACTTTATTTGTTGTGAAATCAACCAAATAAAGCTTTCCCTTGAGTTGACCCATAAAAGCAATAGAAGAATCCTCCCTTCTAAGGATGCTCACGCCCTCGTTAGTAAAGAGACAATTGTAGCCTTTCTCGCAAAGTTGCGATATCGACAACAAATTGTATCCCAAAGAATCAACTAGATAAACATTGGAAAGAGATGAGTCTTGTGAGATAGCAACTTCACCTTGACCAAATCACATCACCATGGTTGTTGTCACCGAAGGTGATTTTTTCAATGGGTGTGTCATATTCTTGTAACTTGGCGAACATATTCTTCTCTCCGGTCATATGATTTGAACATCCACTATCAAGCAACCAAGAAGGTCCACCGGAGGAATATGCCTACAAAACAAGTTTAAGCTTTGGACTTAGGCACCCAAAAGAGATTGGGTCCTTGAGTGTTAGCTTTAGAGATCTTAGGCACCCAAACACTCCTCATCATCTTCTTCACATCAGCACCCACACACTTTACCACCATCCTACACAACCGTATAGTCAAAGGTGTAGTTGGGTGATGGCTTGTGCTCAATGATATTTTTATCTTCCTTGGTCTTGTTTGAGCTCATGGCACCTTTGCTAGATGCCTCAACTATGGGCTTGGCTTCAATGGTGTTTACCGACACACCATGAGCCACGTTCATCAAATCCCCAAGGTTTGTACCTTGGGTGAACAATGTCACCTCATGACCTCTCAATATTCTTGTGCCATTGGCCTTTCCACCTCTAGTGAATCTGAGCCCATCCTTGATATTATGATATCTTCCGGCTTTATATACGGATGGGTCTCAAACTCACTCTTACCCTTGGCCTTGTCTTTGCCAATTGCCTTGGTCAACTCATGAATTTGAGCATCTTTAGCTTTGACTTTCTCTTCTAGCTTGGAAAGGTTAGTTGCACAAGCATTTATATAAACCTTATAACATCTTGAGCAACCTCACTAGTAGGTACATTGGAATCAGGAGTTGTCTTAGAGTCAACCTTGGTGCTTTCCCAAAGAGTGCTAAAGTTATCTTCTATTTCTTTGTATTTGATCTCTAGGCATGGATGCATTTCTTGAAGCTCACTTTGTGCATTTTTTAGGTTGGCTAGAGAGTCATTTGGTAAGGACAATTCCTTAGACATCCTCTCATGTGAGTCATTGGTAAGTAACAAGTCACATGTCAACTTCTCAACCTTGATCTTCTCCTCAACTAGAGTTTCTTTAAGAGTAAGTTTTCTCTCCTTTTCAAGGATAAGCTATTATTCTTGCCTATCAAGAGACTCTTTTCTTTTCTCTAATTTCTCTACTATTTTTTTAATTTGTTTATAGCCTTCTTTGCCAAACTTCTTTATCATGTTCTTCTCATGTTTGGCTTCCTCTTTATCTAGGTCATTTTCTACATTCATAGAAGTCGAGATAGTGGATGAGAGAGATGGGGTGGTGTTTAGTACCTTTGTCCCTTGAGCCATGAGGCACATGGGAACTTCATCATCGCTATCGTGATAGTTGTTGAACAGTCTAGGTGTTGATGTAGGGGCTTGAATGGCGAGAGTTGACATTTCTTCATCATCGGAGTCATTATAAGAAGAACCTCACCCTTGACCTACATGAGCACTTCCAAACTTCTTCTTGTACTCTTGACTCTTCTCCCTGTACCTCTTTTCCTTGTCAAAGTTTTTGTCCTTTGACTTCTTGTCTTCCTTGTCATTCTTCTTGCGGGGACAATCGGTAATGTAATGCTCTTTCTCCCCACACTCTTAGCATCTTCTTTGAGAGATTGACATCTTGTCACCATTGGTCTTCAGAACCTCTTGAAGTTCTTCACCATCATGGTGGTTTCTTCATCGGTGCTATCATCATCACTTGAGTCTTCTTTCTTCTTGGGATTGGAGGTCTTCTCACTTGACTCAACTTTCTTGCTTGGTTCGGCCTTGAGAGCAATGGTCTTTGCTTCGGTTGGTTCCGTTGATCTAGCTACATCCAAGTTGTTCATCTCATGGTATTGCAATTTGTTGAACAACTCCATGGGCAGCAACTTCTTGTCTCTAATCATGGTGGCAAGCATTGGGTTCTTTAGTGCATATGCCCTAAGCATCTTCTTGGTCACTTTGTGCTAATCCCAATCTTTGCTACCAAGCATTCGTATCTCGGTGATAATAAGCTTCAGTCAATTATACATCTCTTTAAGAGTCTTGTCCTTCTTCATGACAATGGCTTCTAGTTCTCCTTGTAAGAGATCAATTTTGCATTCCTTGACCACATTCGTTCCTTCATCAGACAATTGAAGAGTGTCCCAAAGGTCCTTTGCAACCTCAATTCCTCTAATCTTGTTGTACTCATAGGGGCTTAGAGCACTTCTACGCACCATCACGGCTTGAGAGTTGCGGAAAAAGTCATACACTTATTCACGACTTGGCTTGGCATCTTTGTCAACACCTATATTCACAACAGTCCAAAGAGAGGGATGAAGACCATACAAATACATTTTCATATCATCACTCCAATGAGCATAGTCAACCCCATTGAATTTGGGAACTTTACCCATAGGAAACAATGAGAAATTAAGATTGGTAGGATCAAGAGATTTGTTAGAAGATGAGGTCTCATATTTATGAGACACGGAGTGAAGTCCATCCAACACTTCTTTTTCCTTTAGCTTCTTCTTAAGAAGTTTTTGAGCTTTTCACTCGGCCTTCTCTTCAATTTTCTTCTTCATCTTCTCTTCTTCTTCTTTTCTTCTTCATCCAAACTGTCATCGATGTCGCTGATGGCGAGATCATCATCGCTTGAGCTTGAATCAACGAACAGTGATTGATCATCCTTGGGAGCGGAAGCATCAATACCGGAGTTGTCCCCCTTGTCAGACATAATGTCTTTCCCTTAGCGGTTAAGCCTAAATCAAGGGATTAGGCTCTGATACCAATTGAAATGATCAACACTAGGCCTAGAGGGGGGTGAATAGGCGAACTAAAAATTATCACAACAAACTTGACGAAATGTTAGATATGCCAGAATATCCGGTAGCCACCGGAAATTTCCGTCTACTATCGGAGATTTCCGGTGACAAGCGATAATGATGAATCACAAGATAAATACAAGCAACAACAACAATCTATATGAATCAATATGTTGTTCTAGATGTTAATAGCCCTATTGTACCTTCACCTGCAACAAGAATTTCACAAATATATAGATCGAGACAAAATAGTAAAGTTTCTTGAAATAACTATATGAATTTGAAGAACACGAAGAACACAATGACAATAGAGACGCAAGATTTAACCCAAAGTTCACCTCCACACAGGAGGCTACGTCTCCGTTGAGGGCCTACAAAAGGTGGGCTTATATACTCCAAGCCACTTTCCTCCACTTAGTCGCCACAATGGAGCTAAGCGAATTTACTAGCAAATCCACGAGGGATAGGGTGATACAAACTTCCGAGGTGAATCCACGAGCTTGGCTTGAATGCTCTCGGTGATGCCTAACCGTCTAGGGGGTGAAACCCCAAGAGTAACAAACAAGATCACCGGAGACCACGAACTTGATGCTCAAGAGAGGGAGAGGATGAAACTTGAATCACTTTGCTCGAATCTCTCACCAACACACCACCACACACTTGGAAATTGAAACAATGGGTGTTGGGAGAGCTCTAGAGTGCTTGAGAGAGGTTAGGGTTCGTCAATAGTGCCAAGAGCACCAGTATGTGGAGTGGGAGTGGGTATATATAGCTTAGTCATAAATGTGATCGTTGGGGCGAGTAATACCAGACATTTCCGACGAAGATCACCGGAAATTTCCATCACATTTGTCGGAGAAATCTGCCAATTACCGGAAATTTCTGGTGGAAGGTCAACACGTTCAATGGCTCGGAGATGTACGGTGTTTATCAGAAATTTCCTATGGTTGTCGGAAATTTCTGGTGCATACCGGAAATGTCCGGCAGCGAAGCTGCAAGAGGTATATGTGTATGTGTTTGTGTACAAGGATCTTGGGAATTGGTTTAAGGATGATATTTGAGCATCAAAGTCATATGATTTCATGATTACCTGTCCCTCTGGATAGTACGGTGGTTCTATACTCAAATTCAAACCAAAAATGAAATTTAAATCCTTCAACAGCACTCACCACCATAGAGATAAGAATTGGGCACCTTCCTTTTACATTTATTTTCTTTCCTTTTTTGTTTTATTCTTGTACATCTCATTCAAACCATTATATCCAAATTTCTATTATCATTAATCACCAAAATTGATTAAATGCCTAGATGCACTTTTAGCTTGAGTGCTTCATTCACTATCTCTTCCTTGTTCACATTACTGGACCTCCTTTTCTTTTTGAACATCCTAGCATATTTTTCACCAAAACCTTTTTGCCAGCAGGCTAAGCTAGATATGCCTCGGACTCGACCGTGATGCTCCGGGGTATCAAGTGCCTTGGTGAGAATATAATTTCCCAAGCTCCAAAGAAAGAACAATCGCTATATTCTGCTGTGATGGTTTTTACCCTCTCCGGTAACGCAGATACCGAAGGGAAATTGAATGTAATATCACCCGTTTCAGCTTCTTTAAATGACCTGGCCCTCAAATACGGTCCTACGTGACCAGGATATTGCAGCCAAGGATTTTCTTTCCCTTCGACTGCTAGCTTGGCATCCTCCGCTTCCCAATCTTTCATTTTGCCAACATAACCTTTAGGTCCCAACCTATGATGATTTGTGTGCAAGGCTCACCTTTCTTTCATTTCTTGGCTTGCTTTCACAAAATTGTCCGATGTGGTTCTCGCTGCAAATTGCTCCCAATCTTCTTCCTTGAGAAAGCGATGCTTCTCAAAGGGCTGCAGTTCTTGCCTCATGAAATAATTTCTTAAATGAGACTTAAAGCATCGATGCAAAGGAGCTATCTCTTTCATAGCTTCTCTAAATGCCCTCTCGCGATCATGAGATGATATATTTGCGGGATACTCCATTTTTTCCTTGAGGATAGGGGAAAACTCTCTCTCTCTCTTCCTCGTTGTTGCTGGCATATCTTCAAGCTTTATATTTATTGAGACCCTCTCCCAAGCAATTAGCCCGCATACCAGTACAAATCGATCCCTCGCAGCTTTGGAACATACCAACCTTGGTCATCGATTCCAGTGGCAGTGACCTTGTCTTCTGGCCATTTGGTCCGTGTCCTGGTGATTGGAGACCGGAGAAGGGGTGCACACTACGGGAAACCAATTGTTTGCCGAGAGCATGGGGCACTCGGCAACGGCTTTGCTGAGTGTTACACTTGGCAAAGGTGGCTCGGCATATTCGATGATGGCAAAGCCGCCTTTGCCGAGAGTTAGGACAGACACTCGGCAAAATAAAGCACTAACAGACGGCTGCGGACAGCGCGGCGACGTCCGCGGCCGTTTGTGAGTTTTTAACGGAGGCTTTCCCGAGTGTTGCACTTGGCAAAGCCTCCATGATTTGTCGAGTGTCAGGTGTAAACACTCGGCAAAAGGGGTTTAGGGTTTAGTGAGTTTGCCATGGGTTTGTCGAGTGTCAAAGCAATAACACTCGGCAAAGGAACATGCTTTGCCGAGTGTTTTGGCTTTAACACTCGGCAAAGTCCCCACTTTTGCTGAGTGTTAATGCAAAAACACTCGGCAAAGGCCTGCTCGGAAATGACAGAAACAACATATTTGCCGAGTGTTATTGCCAAAATACTCGGCAAACAGGCCCTTTGCGGAGTGTTACACTCGGCAAACTCACAACCCTGCCCCTAATTTTATTGCTCGGTCGCGTATAAAGGACCCCCTCAAAACAAACATCACAGGCAATTCATATTTATATAATAATAAGCATGACAAGCAGTTCATATATATATACATACATACATCAACCTTTCACAACCATAATTCCGCAATAAACATCACAAGTAGATTGACAAACACATAAAAGTTACTAAACATCCATAGGTTCACAACGACACAAAGTTCACAAATGATAGTGGTGCTGTATGCCGAGGGCGGGTCCTCCGGGTTGTACTAGACGTCGGAGATCGCCTGGCCCTTGTGGGCAGAGCATATGCCATGAACCGATTACAAGGCTGGCCACCATTTGACGACGACTAAGGAAATAAACAATAAGATTAGTAACTATATAGAATTGAGTGCGTGAATATAGAAATAACTCAGCGTACCTATTTTTCGGTGTACTTGTCGAGGCTATGGCTGCCCTGGTGGTGTGGTACACCTGGCATCAGCAAACGCCGCTCCCGGCAAAGGTTGTGCGTCTCCTCCCAGTCGGGACTTACCCACTTGTCCACTATCGCCTCCCAGCACCGGGATGTGTGGCGCACCACCACGAAATCGCCTACAAGACATCAAGCGTACGACATATAACAAGATCGAATTGAAAGTTGTTAATCTTTGAAAAATTTATAAACGGAAGGTACCGTAGGATCTTCACGGGGATTCTCAGCTGCCTCTTTTTCCCATCACCAGAGTCTACCTCCACGAATCTAGATGCATTGCACTTTGGACACTTCTTGGCTTCCACATATTCTTTTTCTAAATAAGATGCATCCATTTGGACAAGCATGTATCTGCTCATATGACATCTTGAGTGTACGAAGAAGTTTCTGTAAAAGAATGTGACCTTCCGGAAGCAGGCTGCGAAAAACTGTCAGGATGACATCAAAGGCATCTCGACCCAAGCTAAACTGGGACTTGACGACCATCAGACGTGCAATGGCATCCAGTTAAGAAACCTTGGTATGTGAGTGAAGGGGTTTCTATGCCGCTGACAACATGTCATAATAAGCCTTTGCGGATGTCTCCGGCTCCTCCTCCCTAGGTCCATCATCTAAGCGTGCTTCGCCGCAGTTATGTAACATGTCCCCTACCCCGGCATCATCATCAAAAGTCTGGATGCGCCGTCTCACGACCTCGTCTCTCACACGATCGGCCTCACCATGGGTCCTCCATTGGGTATAGTTCTCCATAAATCCACTATTGATGAGATGTTTACCCATGACCTCTTGTGTCTGGCATTTACAGTTCCCACAAATAGCACATGGACAGAAAGTGGAAGCTGAAACTTTCGCATTGGCAAAAGCTTACTTCAAGAAACCATCAGTCTTGATAATCCATTCATTGGTCAACTCACCCTTACTTGAGCAGTCAGTGTACATCCACTCACGGTCATCCATCCCTTTCCATATAAACGAGTAATAAATTATAATAATGAAATGCATCTACCAGATGCTTATATGTCTAATAGGTCAAGATAGGTCCTAATCCCACCCGAGAATGTGTAGACGGGTTAGTTTCCATGCTGTACTCGTATCCGAGATAGAATTTTGGCAGCACCTCCCCCACGTCCAATTACAGAGATGGTGTATTCACAGAACAACAAGGAGATGATGCTGAAACTCAGCCTCGGATCCAAGTAGAACATGGAAACTACCCATGTACACATCCTCGAGGTGTCCAAAAAAGTGGACAATTTGAAACAGATACGGTTAGACATATGTAAAGATTCGCATATTCACAACCATATATCTTTCGAACGGGAGACACCTAACTAGGTTACGTGATCTACAAACACAATATGTCAAGATTTTGCACGTTCTCACCTACGGGCTCGACGGCGGGTGAGTCGGTGATGCTCGTGTCGGTGGCAATGGCGTGCGGCGGAGCTACAACTCGAGGACAGTGCAACAACCTCTCCCTGAAAAAAACATAATTGTGTCAAATAAAAAATTTGGCAGCAGCTCCCCTGCACAGGGAGGTTCTGAAAACCCGCAAAAAACCACGACATGAAGGCCGACAACCACATATCCTGCAAAAAAACGCGACACAGAGGCCGACAACCACATACACAAGGACGGGGGAGCGTCTGGGGGCGGCCGGGGCGTAGCCACGGGTGGAGCAGCCGAGGACGGAGGGCCGGGGGCAGCTGGGGAGCGACCGGCCGCGGGCCAAGCGACGCTGAGGACGGTGAGCTGAAAATGAGACACCTCCCCTTTGTTCTCCAAATACACGTCCAATTACAGAGATTGTGTATTCAGAGAACAACAGGGAGATGATGCCGAAACTCAGCCTCGGATCCAAGTAGAGCGTGAAAACTAACCCATCTACACATCCTCGAGCTGTCCAAAAAACATGGACAATTCGAAACAGATACGGTTAGACATATGCAAAGATTCGCATATTCACAACCGTATCTCTTTCAAACAGGATACGCCTAACTAGGTTACGTGATCTACAAACAGGATATGGAAAGACTTTGCACGTGCTCCCCTACAGGCTCGACGGCGGGCGAGTCGGTGACGCTCGTGTTGGTGCAGATGGCAGGGAACGGCGTGCAGCGAAGCTACCAGCTGACGACGGTGCCTCTCCCAACAAAATTTTGTCAAATAAAAATTTTGGCAGCACCTCCACTGCACCGGGAGATTTCCAAAACCCCATCCTGCAAAAAAATACGGCACGAAGACCGACAACCACATTTACAAGCATAACTATGACACGAAGGCCGACAACCACATATACAAGGATGAGAATAGGGTTGGGGGTGCGCGCGCGGGCCGTGCGTGCGCAGTTAAGGCCGCCGGTCCAACCCTCTTTTTGCCGAGTGTCCTGGATCGGGCACTCGACAAAGAGATCTGACCATGTGGCAGTGTGCTGGCCGATGTCGTGGTCGCGTGTGGCCCATGCCCGGCTGGCCACGTGGCTATTTGCCGACTGCACCGGCCATGGCACTCGGCAAACTCGACCTTTGCCATAGCACTCGGTAACCTTGCCACGTGGCCAACAACGTGGGTCGCGCGGCTACTGACCGACCAGCCACGTGGCCATTTGCCGAGTATTTAGTTGCAGACACTCAGCAAATACATTCTTTGCTGAGTGTATTATGGAAAACACTCGGCAAAGGACTTGTTTGCTGAGTATAGCACTCGACAAACATTTTCTAGAACCATTATTTCATATAAAGATTTTCAAATTTATTCAAATACACATCAAAATATATTGTCAAATACATCCAGCAATGCACATTTTATGCTTCTATGAATTGTTTTCATTATTTCATGCATATATAGCTCATTATTCCTTCAGATATTTCATTATTTCAAGCAGAGATAGTCGCAAAAAATAATTAAAAAATATCAAATGGGTTCAAAAAATTGTGATAACTTTGAATGAAACAATCTAGTCTATTGCCTATGAAACAAGTTATGAACTGAAACTCCAATTCAACTTCACTTCGTTTCAAAATCCAGCCGTATCTTCTCAACTCTGTGAAACTTCTATGTGGAGATGCTTCGATTTGTAAGATTTTCGAAATCGTCTCAACTTTCTACCACTGCCTCCACATAAGATATTATGAGCCTTTGACAAATCACGTGGAGCGGAGAAAAAGTTTGGAGTGCAAAATCAAAAGTTCGAATGAAACAATCTATGCTTTGCCGAGTGTTTCAAAGAAAACACTAGGTAAATCTTCATTTTGCTGAGTGTCTATAGGAAAACACTCGGCAAAGCCAAGCTTTTCCGAGTGCCAGTGTCAAGCACTCGGCAAAGCCACCAGCCCAGCCGGCCAAAAACTCTTATATTTGAAATTTTCAAATTTTTTGAGTTTGAATTTGAAGTTTGTTCAATGTTTTTTTTCAAAATTTCAAAGTATTTGCCGAGTGTCTCTTCCATACACTCGGCAAAGAGCCAACACGTCAAGCAGCCGTTGCCGGCTGTGGCACATGTTGGGCATGTGCCACCTCTTTGCCGAGTGTCAGAGGCCTGACACTCGGCAAATAGCTAACGTCCCAAATGACTGCCAATGGCCGTTGGGGCAGCCGTGGCACGTGTTGGGCACGTGCCACCCCTTTTCCGAGTGTCAAGCCTCTGACACCTGGTAAAGAGCTAATGTCCCAAAAAGTCGTTTGCGGCCGTTGCACGTATTGGGCACGTGCATGCCCTTTGTCGAGTGTCGCGCTTGTGACACTCGGCAAATTCGTGAGTTTGCTGAGTGTTTTGTGTTTGCCGAGTGTTTTTTGAAAGACACTCGGGAAAGGTGTCGATGTGCCGAGTGTTTGTTCTTTGCCGAGTGCATTCTGCACTAGTAGAAAAAAAGACATTTTATCTCCTATCTTTAGTCCCGATTACATTTTAAACCAAGACAATAGGCCTTTTGTCCCGGTTTGTATTTTTCTAGGTCCAAGGAGGACCTTTAGTCCTGGGCAGGAACACCGGCTGGGACTAAAAGCTAACCTTTAGTGTCAGGTGTTAGACACTCGACAAAGAGCTAACGTCCCTAACGGTTTCGACCAGCCGTTGGCGGCCATGGCACGTGTAACACACGTGCATGGGCTTTGCCGAGTGTATCACTCCAAACACTCGGCAAAACCGTGGATGTGCCGAGTGTTTACTTTCTGCCGAGTCGATTCGTGTATCACACTCGGCAGACACTTGCAGTAGCCGAGTGCCTTATGTTTGCCGAGTGTCGCTTCCATGACACTCGGCAAAGCTTGTCTTTGCCGAGTGCCCGATGGATTGCACTCGGCAAAGACTTTGACACTCGGCATATACGGGATTTCCCGTAGTGAGCATACATAAATGCATATTCTAGTAGTCAGTGGTGATGCAGGTATCGAAAGGTGGTACTAATCAAGACAGGGAGTTTGGTACAGACGCATTCACGTATCCATGTTACACTTGAAAAGCAATTCCCACCTAATTAGTACCACCCTTTCCCCTAGGTTCTTCTCATATCCCATTGAAATTTCTATGTCCATAAACCATTCAAATAGAATTTAATAAAGCCCCTAACTCGTCTAAGCTTCCATTCTCTTCTATTCTTTTCCTCAAACCAAATGCACGCAAATACTCCCGTATATGCACTTTTTTCTGAGCTAAAGGTGATATCTTCTTTTTAGATAATGGAACAAATTTCGGCTTCACCGATGCCGGCCGAATCTTAAACTATAGCAGGCAGTAGTGCGTGAATTTTCTTCGTCTCTCCGTCCATTATTTCAGTTGCTGCTCGCCCATACGTGACTGGATAGTGATCGATTTGCTTTAAAGTGTAATATGTGCCCGCCCCGGCCCTCGGATATGAAATTATGAAGTCGGGGTCGCAGATGAGTACATTATCCACGTGAGATCACAAGAGCCTCATATATTCTTTAATCATTGAGATGCTCTTGTCCTGTCCAAGCCTCCTCCGTCGTCAATCGTATTCAATTTTGGTGGTCGTCCTCTCCTCTTAAGTAACTCGAGCCTGGTTCCCTCTGGCAAAAAGCACCACCAGTTGTTCTTGTTCACTACATTCTCCGTAACTAACATCAGAACCTCCTTTGAACACTAACATCACAAGTTCTGTAGTAGTAACATATATAAGAACTTACTTTGAACAGTGTTGGAGCTTCCTTATATGACTAGAACTTTTGAACCCAGCTAGATTTGGTATTTTAGAAAGAGACTGGGCCGTATTCGATGCGAGCTCTTTTACGGTGCTCCATACTAGCAGGTGGTAGTACATAATATAAACTAGATATTAGCAGGGGTATTATGGTGACATAAAAATTTTATTTTTTTCCCAGACCGCCGGATCCTGTGCTATCATACAAATGAAAATGAGGTAAAGTAGGAGAGATAGAAACAATGAAATTAAAAATTAAAGATATGTCATAATTACATATATGTCATTCCAAAATTAAAGATA
>OAMR01000180.1:911208-923198 GCA_900205405.1 Echinochloa crus-galli
GCCGTGGCACGTGTTGGGCACGTGCCACCCCTTTTCCGAGTGTCAAGCCTCTGACACCTGGTAAAGAGCTAATGTCCCAAAAAGTCGTTTGCGGCCGTTGCACGTATTGGGCACGTGCATGCCCTTTGTCGAGTGTCGCGCTTGTGACACTCGGCAAATTCGTGAGTTTGCTGAGTGTTTTGTGTTTGCCGAGTGTTTTTTGAAAGACACTCGGGAAAGGTGTCGATGTGCCGAGTGTTTGTTCTTTGCCGAGTGCATTCTGCACTAGTAGAAAAAAAGACATTTTATCTCCTATCTTTAGTCCCGATTACATTTTAAACCAAGACAATAGGCCTTTTGTCCCGGTTTGTATTTTTCTAGGTCCAAGGAGGACCTTTAGTCCTGGGCAGGAACACCGGCTGGGACTAAAAGCTAACCTTTAGTGTCAGGTGTTAGACACTCGACAAAGAGCTAACGTCCCTAACGGTTTCGACCAGCCGTTGGCGGCCATGGCACGTGTAACACACGTGCATGGGCTTTGCCGAGTGTATCACTCCAAACACTCGGCAAAACCGAGGATGTGCCGAGTGTTTACTTTCTGCCGAGTGGATTCGTGTGTCACACTCGGCAGACACTTGCAGTAGCCGAGTGCCTTATGTTTGCCGAGTGTCGCTTCCATGACACTCGGCAAAGCTTGTCTTTGCCGAGTGCCCGATGGATTGCACTCGGCAAAGACTTTGACACTCGGCATATACGGGTTTCCCGTAGTGATCCTATGTTTGTACGCCTACTAATATCACTTTGTACTCTGAATCACCTAGCGTACTAGCACGGAGCAGTGTTAAAAACTGCTGGATGTGTGATTGAGAGATGGGAAAAATAAGCTAGGAAACCATTGGCATATTAGATAATTGAATTTTCTCCTCTATTTAAAAAATACAAGGGAAGCTGTTTTGCCAAATACCTTTTCAAAATAGCTCAACTCCATTGGAGAAGCTGCTCCACCAATGGAGCAACAACCGGAGCTGTTTTTGGTGGAGCTGGAGCCCTGCCAAGTGGAGGCTACCATTTGAAGAATTGACCTTGCTTGTCCCGGCATGGCAGTGCTAGCATATAATTAAGGAGGGTATATGCAGACCGCCCCAGCGATTGCGAGCGAGTAGCCTCTTTCAAGCAGCTCGTCATGGCCTCCTCGCTCTCTCCCATCTTCCTCGTTGCAGCCTTCCTCTTGGCCGCTGTCGTCCACTTCCGCAGCTATGGCGCCGACGGCAACAACAATGGCAGGGAAGCTGCCGTCGCCACCACGCACCTCCACTTCTACATGCACGACGACTACTCCAGCTCGCGCCCGAGCGCCCTGCGCGTCATGTCCGGCCGGTCCCTGCTCGCACCGCCCTCGCCGTCCGGCCACGACGCCGGCAACGCCACGGCCACCGGTGGCACGCCGCGGCAGTTCGGGGACATCGTGGTGCTGAACAACGCGCTGACGGAGGGGCCTCGGCGTGACAGCGCCCGCGTCGGCACGGCGCAGGGGTTCGGCGTGCGCGTGTCGGAGGGCGGCATCGTGTCGCACGTCACCATGCACCTCGTCATGGAGGCCGGCGAGCACCGCGGCAGCTCCGTGACGGTGAGCTGCCGCATCGACGTGGACGTGAAGGTGCGCGAGTCGGTGGTCGTCGGCGGCACGGGCAGGTTCCGGTTCGCGAAGGGGTGCATGCTCCCCAGCAACTACGACTACGACCTCGGCCGCGGCGGCGTCGTCGAGTTCGACGTCTACTTGCAGCTGCAGGACTAGCTAACTTTGCCTCCAAATGGTGTAATAAAGTATATATATGCATGCATGTGTACGTTTAGTTGATCTCTATGATGTACTTATGTATATTGTTTGCAAATTATTGTTCTTTGTAATTGTTCACCATTTCCATCCAGCCAATAATACCCTTGATGGTAAAAATATTCCTATATGGTTTCTCTGTAAAGGAGTAGTGCTCACTAAAGATAACTTAGTTAAAAAAATGGCATGACAACAAAAAAATGTTATTTTTATGGTACTAATGAGACAATAAAGTATCTTTTTTTATTGTGTACTTGCTGAATATTATTTAGCGTATGGTACAAGGTACCTTTGGGCATAGGCCCTCGGTTAGTGTAGTTCACGTGTTTACCACTTGGTTAGACGGTGTGTCCACATAGAAAAAAATTCTAATCCATGCAATAGTAGGCGCCATGTACTACCCCTATATGGTTAAGCCGGAATGACGTGGTATTTGATAAAACACATATTTGTTTTTCATGCAAGTTATATACAGGGTACACATTGGACCAGGATGTGGTTGGTGTTTCAGTAGGAGGATCGAACCATTATGAGAAATGCAAGCTGACTCCTAGAAACATCGACAATAGAGATTTCCGCCAGCAATGGGTGAAGTTTTACCAATAGGTTATAAGGATGTTAAACTTTTTATTTCAGCTAACCGTTTATTTTGGCTGATGGGTGTGATTGCTATGCAGGCCATAGAGTCCACCCCATGGCAGAAATTGTAATAATCATGACCTCTTTTCATTATGTTAATGAAATAAGAACTTCCTTTATCTAAAATAAGAAGAAACCACTGCTCGTCCAACTCTCTTATGACAATAACATGGTCTCCTGCGTGACCCAAACACTTGCAACCACGCCCGCGTCGCCCTCCTCCCAGGGGCGGCTCGGGCTACACCGAGGCCGAAGCCGCCGCCGCCGCCGCCCCTCCCACCCCCACCCTCACCTCACCACCACCTGAGCAGGGCTTTGGAAGCCCGCGGCCTGGCTAGGACGGCGGCGGCGGGGTGGATTCGCCGCACCCTGCCTCCTGCAGAGCGGATCTGGGAGGCATCCGCGGAGGGGGGTTGAGCTCCGACGATGGCGACGCCTGTGAAGACGTCTGCGGCGGCGCCGACGGTGGATGCGGGGGCGGCACCAGAATGAGCGCCGACGGCCGGGGCCAAGAAGCCGGCTATGGCTGGGACGCAGCGACTGCCCGGGCCCGCGGGGGCCGAATCCGGTGGCCTCCGTGGTGGATCCACACCGGGATATGCACGCCGGCGGCAGGGAGACGACATTCATCGCACGGGGCCAGCATAGCCGACGGCGCGAGGGCCGCGGCAGCCAGGTGCGGGGCAACTGCGGCCATGTGTGCGCGCCGGTGGTCGTAGGCCGAGGTGCGCGCGAGGAGGAGGTGCGGCGCGTGGCGAGGCCCAGCGTTGGTGGCGGCCGGCGTGCTACCCGGCCTGGCGTCCCCTGGTGCGGCGCGGGTGCTGGTGCGTCGCCGGGGCGCGAGGACGACGGCAGGGAGAGGAAGCATTGGCAGCGGATCGTGGGGTGCTGCGATAGTGATGTCCCTCAGTTGGGGTGGCCACAGTGGTGGTGCTGGTTTGCTGCGGCGAACGCGTGCAGTGGGGTTTCGACACTCCGGGCGAAAGACCTCGCCAGATTCTTTCTGGTGGAATGGCGGCGGCGTCTTCGGGCGTCGCTCTCCCTATTGAGGGCATCATTTTGGAGTTGCAACGTTGCTGCATGAGGTGTCTGGGTGAAAACCCGGTCAAGCTCCTAGACGAGGGACGACGGCGCCTGTGGGCGTCGTGACCTCATTGGAGGCATCGTCTCTAGAGACACCGTTCTTTCCCGCAGCATGGTCGGCTGCTCGCGGCTGCTTCGGTCGGCGGTGACAAATCTGTCTGAGGGCATGCAAAAGGGGGTTGCATACCTCACACCAAGACGCCTGCTCTCCTGTTGGTGGCCAGGGTCATCACTCGGCGGTTGTTTTTGGCTGCTTGTAGCATTCAGCGGCGCCTGATGTTGCTTGACAATCTCCAGGGAGGTGTGGGAAAGCGTTGAAGGACGGCGCTTGCGGCAACGACAACCGGTGATGACTTAGCCTACAGCAGATCGCGGCGGGTTGTTCAGCACGGCTGAACCCACCTGGTGCTGTACAACGTCGGAAGACGGCGCGGGCGACATCTTCGGTCTTCTGGCTAGATGGCGGCTACTTCGTGTAAGGGGGAAAGCAACGTGATGATTTCGAACCACGACGGCGGAATGGCGGCTTGATACAGTACGGGGGGCGGGGCACCTCTTCTTGCTACCTTGACGGCAATTCTTAAAACGAGTCTGGAGCGTGGAGCCATGCGGCGGGTTTGGAGGTCCCCGCGCATGAGAGAGAGGCGTGCTGAGTGGCGGGTTGGAGGTCCCCGCGCACGTGAGAGAGATGTCCAACAGCGAGAGTGGCGAGGCCCCCGTGCGTTGGGTTGCTTCGGGCTCGGTGTTTTTTCATGCCATCGGGCGGTCAGTTTGGGTGCGACAGCACTGCGGCGTTGGGTCCTGCACGGCGGTGGCCCTTTTGGTGTGGTGGTGTCTGCCGCTTTTGCTCCTCTATCAGCGATGGATCACTTCAGAGGTTTCGATACCCGTAGGAGTGCGGTTGTGGGTGGAAGCTGCGGTTCTGCTTTGTCTCCTTTGTCGTCGTTGTGAGTAGTGCTTGGCCGTGTTGATGTCCCAATCCAACCGGCCAGTGAGTATAGTTGAACGGTAACCCGTGTTGACGTCTCAATCCAACCGAGCGAGTTTGTTGTTTCCTTTTTTTTTTGGTTTCCTGCACCTTCTAGTGTCGTAGTCTTATATTTTTCTACTATATCAATAGAAACGCACTCGTCGAGTGTAGTTCGTTCAAAAAAATTATCTTCATGCATCAGGCCCTCAAGCCCGAGTCTTGCATAACTACAATTGAGTTACAAAGATTATTCAATAATTGACATTTTTTTGAAAGAACAGGAGGAGGCCACCGGAATTTTAAAACATCGTACCCACGTTTAAGAAAAGAGTGCTTACAGGTCTATGTTCTGTAGCCATCCAGCAGGAGATGAACTAGCTGATGTATACGTTTGTGGTGGTGGTGGTGTGTTATAGGCAATCTCATGTTGTCGGTCGAGTATCATTGTAAATTAATAAAGCAGATTACAGTATCTGTTGGTCAGTTTTGAGGGAATCTGGGAGTAAGAGGCAAGTCATGTATTTTCACAAGCATTATGTCACTAGACATATATGATCCTACGAATTTGGCCATGTGAATGAACCCTTGTGACAGGGTATTGAATTCGTATAGCAGAAACAAAACAGTTCAGCTGTCAATTCGTATATATGTTATTAGTTTTTTTTGCTTCAGCTGTCAACTCACATATATAGCCCAAGTGGTACATGACACGAGAATCACATGTTCCCTTTTATTATAGTACCGAATCACAGTCCCAGCTCTCTGATCCTTCGTGGTTATTATACACTATGCAGTCTCTTTCATAATAACATCATTGCTTATATCTCTCTCATGTGGTCCTGATAGATGTCTCTGCCCTCGCTACCCGGATCATAAGTACATGGCACAACGAGCTGGGGTCGGACTGTATGACTTTTCAAAACACAAAAATAACCGATTATGAGGTACCAATTACAGCATTGACCTGGTCCAGATAGGCAGATATATATTATTCTAGTGGTATGAACAACATGCTAATAACGCGTTTGACGCATTGCGGTCTGCCATTCTCTCAGTTTGATGATGCCTCCCCTGAGCTGCAACTCCTTCCCTGATTATTGGAGACGCAGCTCAAAAAACCATGCATGGTTCAACAAGCTAGCCGTGTTTCTAATGACGGGCCCAATTACTGGAGACGCGGCATGTTGATCCATGTCTCCAAGGCACCATAAAACGAGAGACGTGGGTCAGTAACCTGCATCTTCGATGTACCCACGCCGAAGACATGTTTAGTTTACTGCTTGTGGGGACAAACATATTGTTGACAGGTCCCATGCACGCTCGCCGTCGTGGAGCGCCGCCGCCTCAATCCACTAGCACTAGGTGGCGCTTCTGCTGCCATCTTCCAACACAAGATGCACGGTAATCCATGCGTGCGACTATTTGTTTCTTTTTTTTTGGGTGACAATCATGCGTGTGTCTCGAACGGTGCTGAACAAAAGGATCTGAAGGCACATGGATTTGATATCCACTTGGACAGGACACGGGCTGGATTTGGGACGGCCCACCCGAGATCCAGTTAGAAAAGAATTAACTAATACGTTAACTATATCTGACGATCGGTCGCGGTAGCGACCCATCGTGCGACCTGCGCGGCATCAGGCTGGCCCAGCAGATCTCGTAGACCTGTGGCCTGTTTTAAGGAAGCACCGCCCTATCGCGCTGACATGTTTGATAGCGCGGTGGGAATGCCTAAACCTGATAGGATACCACATGACAAGAGCTTCTGCATGTGCAAACCGGTGATTCTCTCTTTGGAGCAGGCTTTTGTTGATTCCAGTTGAGCCATGTGGCACCCTCCATAACCATAATCCACGCAACGGTAGCAGTTTTATTTAAAAAACAAATACTCAGTTATGATTTGTCCGATCATTTTGGACCTGCTACAAGCTTAATTTCTCATATGGTACCTCGCTCAAAATCTCCTAGGCCACCCACTCCCCATCCTCTTCTTCCCTGTCATGGCTCAGCTCGCTCGATCGCTCAACCACGCCTGGCAACAGTGACCTAAGGGAGCGGGATATCCAGTGGTATCCCTCCTCACGTTTTAAACATTGCATTTCTTGGCTGCCTATATGAATACTTTCAAAGAACATAAACCATGGGTGGTGAGTGCTACATGATAGCAGTGATTGCGCAAACTCTCCGCCAAAAAAGAATGTTCCAAGTGTGGAGTGTGGAAACGCATCTCGGCCGCCACGTGCACAAACGTATTGGACTACTGTTGTCAAATAAGGGGTTGAAAGAGACGGCCACATAGCATAAGACAACGTGAATATAGTGCAAGCTACTGATTTAACCAGAAACGTGTGTAGTAAGATGCACGCGAATTCAATTCGATCCATCCTCATTCCTCGCATCGACTCATCAATTTAGTTTGTTGGTGATGATGACACAGGAGATAATAAGGAAGATGCTCGCAAATTTCCTCCGTACATCTAGATTGGTCTTAAACTGGTTGATAGCACTACCAGAATGATCAACATCTGCACCGGATGGGAAAGCACTTTAGCAACGGTTTTCCACCCGGTGCAACTAAACCGAGGCTAAAGGGGTACCCCTTTAGCACCGGGTGCTAAAGGGTCCCTTTAGCACCGGGTGCAGCCACGACCCGGTGCTAAAGGGCCTGCCCCGCAGCGCCTTTAGCAGAGCCTTTAGCACCGGTTCCAGACACAACCCGGTGCTAAAGGGCCTGCCTTTAGCACCGGTTGCTGTCAGCAACCGGTGCTAAAGGCCCCGGATTTCTTTATTTTTTTTTGCTTTTTTCAGTAGCCATGCATGCACGTCTATATACGTGTATATACGTATATATTCTAATACGAATTTCAAAAATTGATAACTAAAAGAAAGATTTTGGAACATTAAATGGTCTCAGATGAAAAAGTCATGAATACCAAAATTTCATATCTCATCAAGATCTACAATCTTTGACATTGGTTGGGTTACAATATTGAAAAGTTGATTCGCAAAGAACGTGTCGTTGTCCTCTTGCATGGGTAGGACAGGGGTGTTGGTGTCCTCTTGCATGGGTGGGACAGGGGTGTTGTTGTCCTCTTGCATGGGTGGGACATTGTTGTTGTTGTCCGCCATCTATAGAATTAAAAATAATTGATAAGAAATATATACAAAGCATACATATTCCCAATATTTCTAACATTTTCGCTAAGGGGGTCGCTGCGTGAAAAACGGATTCGCCAAGGGGTTCGGGTGCGCGGTGTGAATTGATTCGCTAAGGGTTCGCTAAGGGGGTCGGTGCGCGAAAAACGGATTCGCTAAGGGGTTCGGGTGCGCGATGGGTTCGGGTACGCCATAGAATTTCCGATAATAAACATTTTCGATAGTATACATTATACAAACATATAACATTTCCAATATACATTTCAATGTAAATATCTCCAATACATTTAAATGAAGCATTTTCCAATATACATTTCAAACATATAACATTTCCAATATACATTTCAATGTAAATATCTCCAATACATTTAAATGAAGCATTTTCCAATATACATTTCAAACATATAACATTTCCAATATACATTTCAATGTAAATATCTCCAATACATTTAAATGAAGCATTTTCCAATATACATTTCAAACATATAACATTTCCAATATACATTTCAATGTAAATATCTCCAATACATTTAAATGAAGCATTTTCCAATATACATTTCAAACATATAACATTTCCAATATACATTTCAATGTAAATATCTCCAATACATTTAAATGAAGCATTTTCCAATATACATTTCAAACATATAACATTTCCAATATACATTTCAATGTAAATATCTCCAATACATTTAAATGAAGCATTTTCCAATATACATTTCAAACATATAACATTTCCAATATACATTTCAATGTAAATATCTCCAATACATTTAAATGAAGCATTTTCCAATATACATTTCAAACATATAACATTTCCAATATACATTTCAATGTAAATATCTCCAATACATTTAAATGAAGCATTTTCCAATATACATTTCAAACATATAACATTTCCAATATACATTTCAATGTAAATATCTCCAATACATTTAAATGAAGCATTTTCCAATATACATTTCAAACATATAACATTTCCAATATACATTTCAATGTAAATATCTCCAATACATTTAAATGAAGCATTTTCCAATATACATTTCAAACATATAACATTTCCAATATACATTTCAATGTAAATATCTCCAATACATTTAAATGAAGCATTTTCCAATATACATTTCAAACATATAACATTTCCAATATACATTTCAATGTAAATATCTCCAATACATTTAAATGAAGCATTTTCCAATATACATTTCAAACATATAACATTTCCAATATACATTTCAATGTAAATATCTCCAATACATTTAAATGAAGCATTTTCCAATATACATTTCAAACATATAACATTTCCAATATACATTTCAATGTAAATATCTCCAATACATTTAAATGAAGCATTTTCCAATATACATTTCAAACATATAACATTTCCAATATACATTTCAATGTAAATATCTCCAATACATTTAAATGAAGCATTTTCCAATATACATTTCAAACATATAACATTTCCAATATACATTTCAATGTAAATATCTCCAATACATTTAAATGAAGCATTTTCCAATATACATTTCAAACATATAACATTTCCAATATACATTTCAATGTAAATATCTCCAATACATTTAAATGAAGCATTTTCCAATATACATTTCAAACATATAACATTTCCAATATACATTTCAATGTAAATATCTCCAATACATTTAAATGAAGCATTTTCCAATATACATTTCAAACATATAACATTTCCAATATACATTTCAATGTAAATATCTCCAATACATTTAAATGAAGCATTTTCCAATATACATTTCAAACATATAACATTTCCAATATACATTTCAATGTAAATATCTCCAATACATTTAAATGAAGCATTTTCCAATATACATTTCAAACATATAACATTTCCAATATACATTTCAATGTAAATATCTCCAATACATTTAAATGAAGCATTTTCCAATATACATTTCAAACATATAACATTTCCAATATACATTTCAATGTAAATATCTCCAATACATTTAAATGAAGCATTTTCCAATATACATTTCAAACATATAACATTTCCAATATACATTTCAATGTAAATATCTCCAATACATTTAAATGAAGCATTTTCCAATATACATTTCAAACATATAACATTTCCAATATACATTTCAATGTAAATATCTCCAATACATTTAAATGAAGCATTTTCCAATATACATTTCAAACATATAACATTTCCAATATACATTTCAATGTAAATATCTCCAATACATTTAAATGAAGCATTTTCCAATATACATTTCAAACATATAACATTTCCAATATACATTTCAATGTAAATATCTCCAATACATTTAAATGAAGCATTTTCCAATATACATTTCAAACATATAACATTTCCAATATACATTTCAATGTAAATATCTCCAATACATTTAAATGAAGCATTTTCCAATATACATTTCAAACATATAACATTTCCAATATACATTTCAATGTAAATATCTCCAATACATTTAAATGAAGCATTTTCCAATATACATTTCAAACATATAACATTTCCAATATACATTTCAATGTAAATATCTCCAATACATTTAAATGAAGCATTTTCCAATATACATTTCAAACATATAACATTTCCAATATACATTTCAATGTAAATATCTCCAATACATTTAAATGAAGCATTTTCCAATATACATTTCAAACATATAACATTTCCAATATACATTTCAATGTAAATATCTCCAATACATTTAAATGAAGCATTTTCCAATATACATTTCAAACATATAACATTTCCAATATACATTTCAATGTAAATATCTCCAATACATTTAAATGAAGCATTTTCCAATATACATTTCAAACATATAACATTTCCAATATACATTTCAATGTAAATATCTCCAATACATTTAAATGAAGCATTTTCCAATATACATTTCAAACATATAACATTTCCAATATACATTTCAATGTAAATATCTCCAATACATTTAAATGAAGCATTTTCCAATATACATTTCAAACATATAACATTTCCAATATACATTTCAATGTAAATATCTCCAATACATTTAAATGAAGCATTTTCCAATATACATTTCAAACATATAACATTTCCAATATACATTTCAATGTAAATATCTCCAATACATTTAAATGAAGCATTTTCCAATATACATTTCAAACATATAACATTTCCAATATACATTTCAATGTAAATATCTCCAATACATTTAAATGAAGCATTTTCCAATATACATTTCAAACATATAACATTTCCAATATACATTTCAATGTAAATATCTCCAATACATTTAAATGAAGCATTTTCCAATATACATTTCAAACATATAACATTTCCAATATACATTTCAATGTAAATATCTCCAATACATTTAAATGAAGCATTTTCCAATATACATTTCAAACATATAACATTTCCAATATACATTTCAATGTAAATATCTCCAATACATTTAAATGAAGCATTTTCCAATATACATTTCAAACATATAACATTTCCAATATACATTTCAATGTAAATATCTCCAATACATTTAAATGAAGCATTTTCCAATATACATTTCAAACATATAACATTTCCAATATACATTTCAATGTAAATATCTCCAATACATTTAAATGAAGCATTTTCCAATATACATTTCAAACATATAACATTTCCAATATACATTTCAATGTAAATATCTCCAATACATTTAAATGAAGCATTTTCCAATATACATTTCAAACATATAACATTTCCAATATACATTTCAATGTAAATATCTCCAATACATTTAAATGAAGCATTTTCCAATATACATTTCAAACATATAACATTTCCAATATACATTTCAATGTAAATATCTCCAATACATTTAAATGAAGCATTTTCCAATATACATTTCAAACATATAACATTTCCAATATACATTTCAATGTAAATATCTCCAATACATTTAAATGAAGCATTTTCCAATATACATTTCAAACATATAACATTTCCAATATACATTTCAATGTAAATATCTCCAATACATTTAAATGAAGCATTTTCCAATATACATTTCAAACATATAACATTTCCAATATACATTTCAATGTAAATATCTCCAATACATTTAAATGAAGGAATTTCCAATATACATTTAAATGAAGCATATATACATTTAAACTGTGTAATTAGTTTTTGATTTCATCTACATTTAGTACTCTATGCATGTGCCGACATTTTGATGGGATGTGAATCTTATTTTTACATAGTGAAATTTGTGGGTGAAATTTAGGGGGCCACAGTCTCCTGTGCTTAGAAATGCACGGAACAAATTATGAATGCTTGGAAGCCAGCAGAGGGGG
>OAMR01000180.1:933359-943403 GCA_900205405.1 Echinochloa crus-galli
GCTGAGTGGGAGTAGGTAGGAGGTTTGTGACTCATGAACTCCCGGTGCTTGTCTCTCTGCTGGTTGTTGTTGTTGTTGTTGTTGTTCTGTGCTTGCATGGCTGCCAAGGTATTAGCCATGCCCTGGAGAATCTGAGTCTGGTTGGCGAGGATCTGATCCATTGCTGAAGATGCTTGATTCGGCGGAGGATTTGGAGTTGCCAATGACGGGCAAATCAAATTCTGGTGGTGAATGCTGTTTTAGGAATGTCGGAGTTCCTGATCCTTAATTGATGATAGCCAGATCTCAAGTCAATCTTGGAGAAAACCTTAGCTCCTTTCAACTGATCAAATAAGTCTTTAATTCTGGGCAATGGATACTTATTCTTGATGGTTACCTCATTCAATGAATGATAATCCACACACATCCTCAGAGTACCATCCTATTTTCCCACAAAAATTATAGGTGCTCCCCAAGGTGAAGAACTAGGACGAATGTAACCTTTATCCAACAATTCCTTAAGTTGTTTCTTAAGTTCTTCTAGTTCATTAACAACCATTCTATAGGGTCTTTTAGAAATAGGAGCAGTACCAGGTAAAAGCTCAATAATAAACTCAATGTCTCGTTCGGGTGGCATACCTGGCAAATCATCTGGGAAGACATCTGGAAACTCACAAACAACTCTGATATCCTCCAAAGGAACACCACTGGCCTGATTCACTGAGTAAGTTGAAGCTGAGGGTTGAGTGGCTCCGAATTCAATCTTCCTCCCTGAGGACTAGTTCAACAACACGGACCTCTTGGCACACTGAATCACCGCATTAAAAGCCTAACCATCCCATTCCAAGTATGACATCGATTCCCTCAGAATTCAGGACTATCAAATCAGCAGGAAAATCTATCCCAACTATTTTCAGATTAACTCGGGGACAGATAAAATTGGCTTTCATGTTTCCACCGGGAGAGCTAACTAGCATGGAATTTTTCATAGGGACCATAGATATATTATACTTAGCTATGTACTAAGCAGTAATAAAAGAATGAGATACTCCAGAGTCGAATAAAACCGATGCAGGGGCTGAGTTGACAAGGAACATACCAAGTACCACATCCTGGGCCTCCTGCGCGGACTCTGCAGCAACATGGTTCACCTTGCCCCACATCTGATTCTGCTGGCCCTTGTTGCTCTAGGGCGTCGGGTTCACATTCCTGTTCTGTTGCTGAAGGGTATTCTGCCTAGGTGCACTGCCACTCTGGCGCTGTGGGGCCTGAGCATTCCTCTTAGGATAATTGTAACTCTCATTCTGTGTATCCAAAAATTATGATCTTTTGTCTGAACATAGAATATCAAATTCTCAAACTAACCCAACTTGAATCACCTCCATCGGAGTTTTGTGGCTCGAGGTATAAAATAAACAAGACAGCTGTGTCAGGACCATGGAACAGATTCTGGTTACTCCAATAAAGCCATTATATCTCTCTGCCAGAACCTCCAAAAATCACGAAAAATTCCCAGAACCTAGGATATCCAGTCCTTAATCCAACCCAACTAGATTTATGTCAAACGGAGTTCTGAAGCTCCAGAAACAATTCGGACAGTACCAGGATATCATGCAGCAGCGAGAACAGATTGTCGCATAGCATGATCTATATGAGGGGTACAAATATATAGATAAAGTGATAGTTAAGGGCTAAGATCAGAGACCAAGATAAACCCAAACTCACTAAATTTATTTATTTAATATTTACTCAATTGTGGTCATCACTCCACAATTAAGTTCAATCATTAGAAAGATCCAAATCACACACTTAGCACAAAAGCAAACATCTCTACCACACTTTTAAACCAAACTAAATCACATGCTACGCACGAGTCTCAACGATTCTAAACGTACTGAACTAACAAAAGAGAGGGTATCCTATCTTAATGGGTATGAGTGAAGCAACTAGACGATCCACCACACACTCTCTAGCGGGGCGGTGAATGACCCATCAACCCTTCTATATCTTCATCCAAGGGCGGAAGTGCTTCTCCCTTGAGTTCAGCTATCAGCCTCTTGTTCTTCCTTCGTTCAGCAGCGAGTTCTTCACGCACTTCTTGTAGCTCCCTTGTGGTGTCATCGGCGTGCACGTTGAGCATCTGGGTGAACGCCACCTGGACGTTGAGTGTAGAGTTTAGCACGCCGGGCGGTTGTGGCACAACCCCAGTTGGAGTGCCTTGCTGCCTTCGAGGAAGATATGCCCAAGCAGTGTGACGTACTTCAGCAGCCTCCTCATGACAAAGCACAGAAAGTGCCCGTCTTGCTGCATCCTTGGCTGCATCCTGAATTCCAGCTTCGAAGGTTGATCTCATGGCGATGGCATGATGCACTGCAGCCTCTTTGGTTCCTCCATACTCATAACCAGGCTGTTGCCTCCACCATTGTTCAACTAGCAATGTGGCACTAAACACGTGCATCCCGCACTCATGGGCCACTACTGGGCCATACAAACTGGGCCGGGTGTGACATAATAGCATTCGAAGCATCATCGGGAACCCACTGTTGCCTCCGTCGTGGTGATGAATAGTCACTACCCACATGTCAGGCAGCGGAGAGGGTCCTTCACTTCCTTCAGATCCAGCTGGAGCATTCCTTACTGAGTTGACTTCTTCGTCCATTACTTCCATCTCTTCAGGTTCCGGTTCCTCTTCTTGCACCGGATGTGACGAAAAAGAGGAAAGAGTGCTTGCCAATCTATGAGCACCTTGCCTTGTCAACACCATCTATGGTTTAAGCAAGAAAGGGGTGAGAAAAGTTCTAAAAACCTCAAAACCAGGTGAGATGGAGAATAAGATAGACCAGAATACAAAGATCAAGGAGGAGACAATTATCAATGACCTGGAATAATAGCAAATTAAACCAAGAATAGATAGATTTCAGTACAAGATACAGTCTCAAGCTTTGCAACAAGCAGGTTGAGATATCTATGTCTGGCCAAACTCTGAGCTTTTTGCGTTAGGGATAACTGCAGATGCTAGCAGTCGGTTTTTAAAGGCAAAACCAGGTGCATCTCATATGTGCGCCAGGATCAGTTTACACACATATGGTAGACATCACAAGTGAATATCCATAACCATGCATAACGAGAGAGTATTATAGTGCAATTATTACAATATCAGAGTTGACACGAATGTCATAGCGGAAGACTTAAATAAACGTTCATCTAACGAAACAAAAGTGACTCCAACTCCACAGGCATTGACTGGGGGAGACTCGCCTAGAACTCCTCAAAATCAGCAGTGAAATCCTCAAAATTCTCCCAATCTGAGCAGCATTCCGGGTGTAGTTGATGCAATAAAAGAAAGAAAGAAAACAAGCATCAGCACATAACGTACTCAGCAAATGTAATATGACATACAAGGCTGAGGCAAAAAGGTTGGCTGACCATACTGCAGTAAGCACTTTTAGTTGGTCAAGTTTTATTAAGCAACTATTTACTAGCAAATGAAAGTATATACCACCCACAAATTAATGAATGTCATATTCCCAACATATTCATATAACCACGATTTAGATCATGTTCAAGTATGATTATCATGTAAGGGTCCAGGCCGCTCTTGACCGTGAGCACGGCTGTTATAACAGTTTTACACTCTGCAGAGGTTGTACACTTTCACCATAAGCCGTGATTCCCATTGCCCGAGAGCATTGTACCCTTCCCACACCACGTGGACCGAATACTGGGTTTCACTATGAGACCTTTACAAAAGCACTCTAATAAATGATAGCCCGCTAAGGTTTCCGGTTCAGAAGCAAAGCATAACCCTCCCTAATGAGATCTGTCTCTTACCAAAGCCCACAGCTCAAAAGGACCGAGCTATACCCCGTCAACCGCCGCGCCTCTTGCCCCTTCGGGTAAGGTTACCATCCACTAAAGTCCCTAATTAGTTAGCCAAGACCAGAGCCATATGGTACTTATGGTTGCACTGTTTTCCTGGGTGGTTCTCCATGTTCCAATTAAAAAGATATGATCTTGCCAATTAATTATTTAAAAGAGTATATGGAACATAGAGTAGGGGTTCATTAACCAATCCCAGTTGAGCAAGCTAAGCATCATCTACCATCAAAGTTAATTAAATAACCCAGTTTCAGGGACAGGAAAAATATAGTGGCTAGGCAAATCCTTAAATAGGAACCCATCAAATTAAGACACATGCATGGGTGGTGAAATTAATAATTATTAGGACATTTGCATGACATAATACACTTGCCTTCTTCCCAACTCGGTTGCTGCTCAAATCCTTCTCCAACAGTTGGTTCTTCAGAGAAATCCTCGAACTGGTCGTTTCCTAATCGCATCACACATTCACATGCAAGGAAACAATACAACAAATAAGAAACAGTACACCAAACAATTCCAACAGAAGAAAACAACAGCACAAAACTAATCTACACGTTACAACGAACGCGTGAGCGCGAGAATCACTAAAATCGGAGTTAAAACGCAAAAGATATGGCTTTTCTAAGGTTCAGGGACTTGCTGGCAAAGTTTTAAAAGTTCCAGGGGCTTAACTGCGAAAAACCAGGGGCTAAAACATAATTTTGTATAAAAACTCGAGGGCTAAACCATAAAATAACAAAACTTGGACCTCGGGCATAATTTTAAAACTTGCAGGGGCTAAAACAGAAGAAAAAGGACCTATACGTAATTATTTTTGAACTAACTAGGACCGCGGGTTGATTATTCGTGAAGGGGACGGACACGGCGGCGCGGCGAGCTCGGACTCGGCCGAGGAGTTCGAGTCGGCGACGGGAGGGAGAGGAAGGAGCTGACAGGTGGACCCCACCTGTCGGCGAGAGGGAGAGAGAGAGACGGGGAGAAGAAGAGCGGGCCGGTGCTGGGCCTAAAGTGGAGAAGGCCGGGCGGGGGAGAAATGAATTGGCCCGGGGAGAAAGGAAAGAGTAGAGGGGGCAAACTTGGACCGGGCCAAGAGTTGAAGGGGCGAAAACGAACTCCAATTCTGTGGAGTGGTTGAAACTGGTATCTTCTACACCACCATTTTTCTTTTTGGAAATCTTTATGGGCATTTCCTTTATGTTGTAAAGGTTGAGACTTGGGAGCAAAGATGTATGCGAGTATTTTTCATGATTTTTAGACGTAAAATGACTTTGTTTCCTTTTTTCACAAACCATGTCCTATCGTTTTGCTGTAACCTAGTAGTGCGGTAATTAAAGCCTAATTTTATAAAAAATAAAAATGGTGGCTTTTTATGTTGTAAAAATATGTATATACAAGTGCTATTCTACAACTTATTTTGACTAAAATAATTATTTAATGTGATATTTAAATTGATAAAAGGGCTAGAAATTCCAATTAAATTCTAGAAAATTTATTTAAACCTTAATAAATCCTAGAAAAATTCAAAGGGTTGCTATAATTTAATTGTGATGAATTTTAGGGTGTTACATTGCTTGTATGTTTGTTTGGATGCTATCAGTTTATTGTTGCGCGTAGAGGAACGTCGTCGAGAGATTTTAAGAACAAGATTGAAGACTCTGAGCAGCTATATTTTGGATAAAGGCAGGTGTATTATATTCATGCAATTTCCTAATAACTTTAATTTCACTATCCATGCTTCTATTTAATTTGATGGGTCATAATTAAGGATATGCCTAGCCATCATAATGATTATATCTGAAACCTAGGTTTTTATTATTCTGGGTTGGTAGCAGTGTTAGTTGCTCTAATTGGGTTATGGTTGGAATTCTTTAACGTTAATGATGATGATGAACTCTGTTATACCAGGATATGCTTATCTTAATCACAAGATCACTTGCATTAATTGGAACATGGAGCAACCATCCAGTCAAATAGTGCAACCATGAGAACTAATGGGCTCTGGTGTTGGCCTAGTAATTAGAATGACTCTTTGTGTGTGGAGGCACCGTATGTTTTGGATAGGGGTGATTGCTACCGGCAAGGTTCGAGTGTAGAGGCGTAGGGGAGGAAGGTGTTTCCTTCTAGAGACCTGCATAGAAATGGAGCACACACACATTGAGAATTTATTTGGAATGGCCTCGTAGCGTCCCTACGCAGTCACACCTCTGTAGTGTGATGACTGCCTGATCAGCACAACGTGGTTGGGTTTAAAGTTCTTTTTTGAACTTTTACGCAACTTGTAGTGAAAGTTGACAACCTCTGCAGAGTGTAAAACTGATATATCAGCCGTGCTCACGGTCAAGAGCGGCCTGGACCCTCACACGATTAATATATTTGAATATGATCGTAATTGTGGTTACCTGGATATGATTATGGGTTTATTTTGTTCAATTAATTATGGTTTGGTATCTACATATAATTGCTAGTAATTAGGTGCTAATAAAATTTGACCAACTTAAACATGCTTACTGCTATAGGTCAGACAACCCTTTTGCCTAGTGTTGACAACAAAATTTGGCAAGGAATGGCAAAACAAGTCTAACCGGATTGCCAGACCGGTGAGACCGGTTTGGGTGACATTATCAAAATGCAAATTGGACTTCACCATTGCATATTTCTCGTTGAGATGATCAAAATGCATACGTGGAACGCCTAATTTGGGCTCCGGATGAGAGAGTTATGGCTTCGGGAAGATCTCAGACCGGTCAGACCGGTTTTGGCGGTTGTAATTCGAGTAGGTTTAGGGTTTTTTTATGTAATTCCCTTTTTAACCGATTCATGAAGGGGTAAAACTTCCCTGGCCTATAAATATAAGAGAGAAATTAATCCTAAATATAAAGGCTAAAGGCCGATTGAGGGTGTTCCCAATCAAACCAACAAAATTGTCCTTTACTTTTTATCTCTCAAATCCTAATCTTTTACAGACCCTATATGTTGTTCTTTACTCATCTCTAAGGCGTTCAAGGGCGTCCTGGGTGGCCTGTTGACCCCAGAACAACCCTAGACCCTCAAGCTCCGACGAGGTCCCTCTTGAGCTCGAGTTTCTAGGTTTTTACCGTTTCCCTGTCAAAAGAGGTCTGGCCGGTTTTTCCACGGCACCGGGGGTGTGGATCCTATCAATGATCGTGCGGCGCGTTCTAGCGCATTCAAGTGAGTTGGCGTGACTTTGTGTCAACATACTTTTTGGCGACTCCATTGGGGAAAAGATCTTGGTTGAAAAGCCGATCTAGTTTACCCCAAAGATGACGGGCTCCATCTCAGATTTCGACGAAAACAACATCATCGCAGTGACGATGGAGGAGCTCACTGATGAGCAGCGCAAGGACTAAATGATCGTTACGGAACACTTCAAGGTGCAGTTCTTGAAGGGCTTCAAGAAGGATTGTGGTGGCTCCTTCAAAAGGGCGAAGAATTCGTTATCCCATCTTTCAAAATGACTAATGGTCAAGTTGAAGAACTTCCCAAGGTAAATAACGACCCCCCTGATCTGATCAAGCAATTATCACTTATGATGAATGAAATCTCTGTAGCAAAAGTAGCTGCGAGTGATAGGCTTGTTTCTATATCCGATGAAGTAGATACGTTGAAAAAGAATAAAAATACTATAGATAGGTCTATTTCATTGGATAATTTAAAACCTAGCTCATCGGGCGTGCCAGAAATATTTTAGATCCAAATTTGGGCATGCCGGCAAATTTCTTTCCTGGATAGACATCACATCCACCACCGGTCAGCGAACCGATCAGTCGGATCGGTCAGCCCAGCCTCACAACTAGTCAGGCCAGTTCTGTGTTTGTTAGTTCGTTGTCTTCAGCACCAATTTCATGGATGCTTAGTTCAGCCGCTCCTGGTCGAACTAATGAGCTAGTGACCTTTACACCTCATTAAACTACATTAACAGAAGGTGTACCTCAGGGATCTAGTGCTCATTATGGACCTGTTCCGAATGCTACACAAACAACGATGCCCGTTAATTCTAATGTGTCTTGTTTTGTTCAAAATTTGATCAGCATGAATGACCAAGCCGATATCTCTAAGTTTAAAGAGGATCTGGCTAATACAATAAAGAACAAGCGTGAGATTGTTGATATGGGTAGTTCAGACTATCAAAAACCATATCCTCATGAATTTGATCTTGTTTCTTATCTTGTTGGTTGGCATGTTCATGAGTTGACTAAATTAATTGGTGATGATACTCGCAGAACTTGGGAGCATGTGAGTCAATACATTTTGAAGTTGGGAAAGGCAATTTTTTATGAGGCTTTGCGTGTGCGTTTATTCTCATTGTCCCTAACTGGGACTGCTTTTTCCTGGTTTTCCTCACTCACTCCAAATTCTATCCAAACTTGGAATCAATTAGAGCGTAGATTTCATAATCACTTCTTTAAGTGGGAAAATGAGGCTAAATGATAGATTTGACATCGTTAGGCAAGGCTGCGATGAATCGGCCTCTAAGTATTTTAGGAGGTTTAAAGGTATTAAAAACCGATGCTTTAATTTAACAGTTTCTGAGAAAGACTTGACGGATTTGGCTTTTGCGCGCTTGCAGCCATATTTGACAGAAGGTTTTGATTTTCTTTCGGTTACTCATTTGCATGTGAGGGCCATGAGTTTAGAATTGAAGTTGAATACAAAGGAAGCCGTTGAGACTCATCAGTCCATCGTACTTGTTGTTGATCATCATGATTCCAACAGTTTGGACGATGAGAACAAGAAAATATAAGCCGCTGAATTTGTTTGGCCATCAAAGGCCAAACCTTATTCTTGTCCTTCACTCAAGCCGACTAAGAAGAATCAGCAGGATGAAGCAAAATTTACATTTGATGTTGCCAAATGTGATCGTGTTTCTGATGAATTGCTCAAGACTGGCAACATTATATTGTCTCATGCTATACTATCGTTGGAGAATCTGAAACGACATGCATATTGTAAGTGGCATAATTCTTTTTCGCATGCAACTAATGATTGCAATGTTTTCCGTCGACAGATACAATCGGCCATTAATCAACGACGATTGGTGTCACGCCCCAAAATGTTTGGATTTTGGGAAGTGATTTATTAGCATAATAATAGAATGATTTTCTCAATTTTCTAAAAATTTTCAAGCTTTATACAATTAACAGTGAATTTAGTATAGGGAAAATCTTGTTTCTAAATTAAATTAAAACAATATAGGTTTAATGTTGATTGTGTTGCATTCATACTGGCTGCATTGGGTTTCGTTTGTGTGTAGTTCAAATAAGAATTTAAATCCAAATTCGAGTTTGAATTGCATTGGTTTGAGCCCTAGAGAGTTGTTTGGCCCAGAGTTCCTTTTCGCCCCTCCAACTTTTCCCTTGGTTTGATTTATCTCCTTCCTCTCTTTCTCCCGAGCCGGCCCACGCCCTTTCTTCCTTCCTTCCCCGCGTCGGCCTAGCTCTCCCAGCCCACCCAGCCTCCGCTCGGTCGAACTCGGCAGCCCAACAGCCTCCCCTCGCGCGCGTCGCCGGCCCGCGCCCTTTGTCCCTCTGCCACATGGGGCCCGCTGGTTAGCGACTCTCCCCACCTTCCTTTCTTCCTCGCAGCTAATGGCGTGGCCGAGAGCGCTACCGCTGGAAGGCCCGCACGCCGAGGCCACACCTTCCCCCGGCGCCTACTTAACACGCCTCGCGACGCTGCCTGTCCCCCCTCACCCTCCGCTAGAAACCCTAGATGCTTGCCGAGCTCTCCGCCGCGCTGCGCCCGAGCCGCCCGAGCTTCGCCACCGGCGTCCACCCGGCCCATTTGCCGCACCCCAGCGCTATTGGAGCAAAACGAGGCCGCCATGACCTTCGCCGCGACGAGACGAACCTCCTGCACCGGCTGTTGCCGCTACCCCGTCACCGGACCTCGCCGCCCATGGGAAGACCGAGCCGCAGCCGGCCATCGTCGCCGATCCGTCGCCTCTGTTGCCGGTCGGAGCAAAACGAGGCCGCCATGAGCACCTCCTCACCGAGACGAAGCTCCACCGCCGGTTATCGTCGCTGCCCGAGTGCTGGAGCACCTCCTCAATGTGAGCCTCTCACCGCCGGCCTCCTTCTCTGCCGTTCGCCAATTCCGACCGCCCCTGTACAGCTACGCCACCGGTGAGCACCCTCCACGTGAGCTACCTCGCCCCCCCCCCCC